>JAWQEG010007272.1:7500-35000 GCA_033782935.1 Petrolisthes cinctipes
CTCTTTCCCAGCTCATTTTACTATAAATGAAGTTAACCTAACCTAACCTAACCGAAACTGGACCTAACCTAACCTAACCAAATCAAGCTCAGGCATATACCCGTATAAAGATCACGAATATGTGGCCATGAGCATTGCCTGACCTGAACACTTGTCAACATTTAGGGAGAATACTCAAGAATTGAGTTGAACAATGCCTACAGAACACCATGGAAATACTTCTCACTGCTTTGAATAACGTTCCCAAAGAAATGGAGTTGGATTGTGACTTGTTTGTGAGTCTCTAGGAAGCCCATCCCATGCATTTGGCGTCAGTTCTGTCGGTGAGCGGTGGGCACCAAATATTGAAGCAAAGTTTTGAAACTGTATATATAAAAGAGATGTGGAATAATAAAGCTATTTTCCTTTATTCGTTGTTTCTGCCTGCCTCCTGTACAGCCACAATCAAATAACCACCATCACTTTCCTTCCATCGTGTAAATAAATCAGTATTATATCAAAATATAATCATACAACAACACCTTACGTCAACTCAACCCCCTCAATTATTACTATTAGGTGCTGCAAAATCATACACGTGTTGTTCTTTATTACCAATATATTTACTACCATGGAAGGAAAGTGTTGGTGGATATTTGATTGTTGCTGTACACTCGCGGTCAGAAATTGTGTCCCGATCCCATGGCAAGGTGAATCTCAAACAGCCTGGCTTTGAAGGTTCGAACAGCCGTGCGTCTCCCTACAACACACAGTAGTTCGAATCATCAAAACTCGGCTAGTTGTGACTCATCGGGCCAAAGGATCAGGACACAATTTCTGACCGCGAGTGTACATTGGGCTGGTGAGTGGGTAAGGAGGAGGCTAAGGTGTTGGGACATCCTCTATATGTATCTGTATATCTTTTGACATTTGTTGAGTGAACTCTTGTTTACCTGGAATAATTGACAGGCACTTCAACACTGGATTCCCATTGATTCCAGATAAATGGGAGTATTATTATTATTATTATTATTATTACATCTATGCACTATTACCAGTATTATATGGTAATAGTGCATAGACGTGAGCAAAAGGTTGAGTATTCGAGGTGTGATTGATATTTTTTTCCATTTTCCATTTTTTATATTTTTCCTTCTCTTTCTTTTTCTTGTGTTGTGTAGACCACACACACACATACATACATACACAGAATGATGGCATAAAGTATGAAAAAGTATTAATTCTTAAAACGCAGGGATATTCGCGTGTGTCTGCTCTCTAGCGTGGCATATTTTACAAAGTGGAAACAAATTTGGGAGGTGTATAACTTATAAACCACTAAACCTACATGAATAAATCATACAGGTTATTGAAGTACAAATCTTTAGCTGTCTCCTGATGAACAGCCGGCAGCATAAATTCACGTCCATCTCATGTACTTGATAATGCTAATATGACCAGATAGTTGTATTCTGAACCAGTCTTTATTCCAACAACATACATAATTTACTATATGAGAATTTATATCGGTCATCTCTGTATTAAAACTGTATTACAACATCAGTATACCTGATACATACATATGCAGGTGGAAATTAAGCCAACTTATAATAATAATAATAATAATAATAATATATGTCATCTCTGTATTAAAATCGTATTACAACATCACTATAGCTAATACATATATACGCAGGTGGAAATGAAGCCAACTTATGCTGCCGACTGTACTTGTGAAGACTATATGTACAGTCTCGAGTACTAATAAGTATACAACTTTGGTTGAAGCTTCACCAATTCACCAATGAAGCATTTCCAATGGAGATCTTATTGTGCATTTATTTACTGTCTCTAAGTATTCGAAGCACACCTGAATACTTATTAGTGCTCGTGACTGGACATCTGTAGGCCGGGTAGCCAGACTAGTATGACCACCACTCAAAGCACACTTATACACTCTTTGGACAATAGATCTCGTCCTCACACACTTAGCATTGGCTACACTGTGTGGGGTTGGACCAAGAGAGGGTGGGGATATGTGGTTGTGGTGGCCATTCAAGGCTGCAATATATCATGAGAAAATTAATCTAGTTGGGAGCCGTGCGAATTTGAAAATTGCGTTGACGATTTGTGTCATCACCCGCAGTTGAAGGGTTAAGGAGAGATTGTTTTGGAGAGCAAGGAAAGGATTGATTGATATTAAGCACCGCAAAGCAAGGAAAGGAGGGATGATGTGTTGTGGAGGGAGGTGGGGGAGGGGGTTAAAGTTCAAAGGGCTAGAGGAAAGAAAGGAAGGAAGGAAGGGAAGGGAAGAGATGTGTGAGGAAAGAGGAGGGGGTTTGAACAAGGGAAAGACGTAAGTTTAAGTCGAGTGAATTGGAAGGTATCTGATTCCTCCAAAGTATGCCACAAACCAGAAGGGAAGACGTAAGTGAATTGGAAGGTCTCTGATTCCTCCAAAGTATGGCACAAAACAGATCCTCTATTATACTATTGTGGGTGTCTGTTTTTTTGGCATAGTTAGTAGGACTCGGAAGCCTTTCAATTTGCCAACAAGTTAATCTCCTTAATTACTTATTTATCTTTATCAGTATTGGATTAGTATTGTTATCCGTATTCTGTAATTCTATATCAGGACTATCTAATATATGTACTGTATTATTTTGTATTTCTGTAGTATTCTGTATTTTGTATGTCTGTAATATTTATTATCCTGTTTTTATGTATTATTTTGTATTCTATAATTCTGTACTATTCTGTATCCTGTATTATGCAAGTCTGTTATTTTCTGTATTATGTATGTGTTATTTTCTGTATCCTGATTATGCAAGTCTGTTATTTTCTGTATCCTGATTATGTAAGTGTTATTTTCTGTATCCTGTATTATGCAAGTCTGTTATTCTCAGTATTCTAATCGTGTGTGTTTTTTTTCTTTACAGGATGACGTAGCAGACGGAATGCCTCCATGTGAAGGGTGGCGGGGGAGAGGGTGGAAATCCCGCTCCCCGCCACCCCCCTCACTCACACACCCCACCCTGACCCCCCTCATACCACTGCTTGCACTGGTGTTGGTGGTGGTGTTGGTGGTGGGGGGGCGTGTGGTGGAGGGAGTGACGTCTGAGCCACAGAGGGCCAGGAGACAACAATACCTGGAACAAGTCACACCACTCCACAACCCATCCACTATACCGCCTTGTCTACCACCAAGCTATTTCGACAGAGGTATGTAATCTACTCACACGATAATTTAGTTTAGGTATGTACAGTCACGAGCATAAGTTTCTTTACCCCCCTAGCGAGAGTTAGGTCGAAGTCGGGGTTGGATATGGACTAGAAGTCACTAGACGAACAAAAATGGACCAGTTCATAATGTTCGGATGATGCTTCATGTCACGGTAGGTGTTCACTTGAATACAACAAATTTTACGCCGTCATGAGATACTGACTCCCAATGTTCGTTTGCTTGGCCCTTCTCCAACCACAACTTCGACCTCATTCTTGCCATGGGGGTAAAGAAACTTATGCTCGTGACTGTGCACTCGCAATCCAATATTTGTATCCAGGTCTTGTTGAAGTTTCGAATCATTTGAGATACTAGTAAACCAATTACAATGCTTATCCTGTTTCATATTTGTATCCAGGTGTTGTTGAAGTTTCGAATCATTTGACATACTAGTGAGCCAATTACAACGCTTATCCTGTTTCATATTTGTATCCAGGTGTTGTTGAAGTTTCGAATAATTTTACATACTAGTGAACCAATTACAACGCTTATCCTGTTTCATATTTGCTTGAACTCGCTTTATACTCGATCAGGCTATTTGAAGCAAGCGTGGATACATATTTTGATCACGAGTGTACAGTAATCTACTCACACAGTAATTTAGTTTAGTTGTTGTGTACTGGCCAGACCTGAGAGTTAAAGGCTAATAGATAGATAGATTAATTGATTAGTAGATAGGTTTTGAGGAGAATAGATAAGTTGATTGATTGATATTAGACAGATATTGATAGATGGGTAGATAGATAGACAGATAGAGAAAGAAAGAGACCGGGGGAGAGTGAAAGAGAGGGGTGAATGAATGAATAGATGGATGAATTGATTTATATAATGACTTACTCTTTGCTAGATTGATGGATAATAATTCTCCAACAACAGACTTGTGTAAGTGACCGCTCCACTAGCACATATTTGGTGGCAGCGGTGGGATAGAAAATATGTGCTAGTGGAGCGGTCACTTACACAAGTCTGTTGTTGTCGTGGCTGGCTGTGTCTCTTCGGAGTATATTTTTAGAATGGTTATATGATTATTATGGTATGGAGAGTTAGCACACCTTGTTCTTTGTTTAACAAGATTTTATTAATAACCCAAGTGGTAGTACAGATTCACAAAAGGGTTAAGTTAGACTTAGGAGCTAATTTTAAAGAGAGAGAGATGGCTATGAGACACCTTGTGTAGCGATCGGGTATCTCTAGCATACTGCCCGTATAGGAGCGCACTATGAGCTCTCTGTGTTGTACCTCGTGACTTGTAACGTCACTTATTGCTGAGGAAGCTTGGTTCTCATGATCAGATCTAGTCTAGGTCAGCTAGTTTGAGTGATCATGTGAGGTACAGTCGCCAGCACTGCCGCGTGTTACAGGGACTCACATGTTTAAGAGATTTAAGTGATTCAGTTCCTTAAGCAACAAAGGTTCACTTCATATGCTAGTGTTTTAAGGATACTCCATCTCACACACGTGGCTTGTTTCGAGCTAAATAATCACAGTGGTGCTACATCTCTGAATATGTGTGAGTCCCTGTCCACGCGGCAGTGCTGGCGAGTGTACATGGTATATGAGTCACTTTGTATTATATGTAGATATATGTAGTTTTAACTGGTACAATGGTCTTTTCCCTTGATTTGTCCCCAAATGCATTAAAAATCCCAAAATTGGGAATAATTTCCTAAAAGTTGAAATGCTGCAACTTGCAAGAGATTCACAAGGAGGAATGATTGATGCCTGGCCAACCTCACTGTGAATCACGAACCCGTGATATATGGGTCCATTCCACAGTGATATTCGTTTGTAAGCTTCCCAACCAACCACACCTGTAAAGCTTCATTATTTTCCAAGGGTTGATTCCACAGTGGTATTTGTTTGTTAGCTTCCCAACCAACCACACTTGTAAGGCTTCATAATTTACCAAGGGTTGATTCCACAGTGGTATTGGTTTGTTAGCTTCCCAACCAACCACACCTGTAAGGCTTCATTATTTTCCATAAGCTGAGTATCCACATTCACAAAATCTATGAAACAGTTAGATAATGATGATCACTGTATAGTTTACTCACCAAATTCATTAAATAATTCACCCATAGGTCATTTAATAATAATAATAATATTAACTGTATAGTTTATTCAGCAAATTCATTAAATAATTCACCCATAAGTCATTTACACCGCTAACACTCTTTCGTTTGCATGCTTACAAACCAATACCAACCACTGTAGAATCGACCCATAGAAATTAAGCAATTACTACAGCTCAAACCATACAGGGACCACATTAATAATTAAGTGCTTCGGTTTTACACGTCAAAGTTTCATAGTTCATTATGTTTGTCTGTGGGTGACCCATTAGAGGAGGGACTAAAGTTTTGGCACTCCCCTGTATAATACCACAACACGTAAAGAGAGAGAGAGAAATAAAGAGAGAGAAAGGTAAAGAGAGAGAGAGAGGTAAAGAGAGAGAGGTAAAGAGAGAGAGAAATAAAGAGAGAGAGAGGTAAAGAGAGAGAGAAATAAAGAGAGAGAAAGGTAAAGAGAGATAGAGATAAAGAGAGAGAAAGAGAATAGAAAAGTCAATAATAATCATCCACATATGGGTAACAAAAAAACAATATGTCGTCAAATATTTTCATGTTTACATAAATTATAATGTAATCGTTTTAAGGGAATGGTGTACTTTTGATAGGCTGGAGCGCCATGATTCCTCCAAAGTATGCCAGGAAACAGACCCACATGAAGAAAAATAATGGTATCCTGTTGCCTGAAATAGTTTGGAGGATGCATTTTTACCACCCAAAACAATGTGCTATACACCCCGTTAAGTAGTGCGTAAATGCATGTTGTAAATTAAAAGATGGTAGTCTACTTACTCTATGTATTGCAAAGTTTATCAGCTAAGGAACAATGGGAAGCTGTCAAACTCCTACCTGAGTTACCTATATATAGATAATTATCATTAACCACGACTGTACAGCCACAATCAAATACCCACCGACAGATTCCTGCCATCGTGTCAATAAATCTGTATCATATCAAAATATAATCATACAACACCTTATATCATTTCAAATCCCTCATTTATTATTATGAGGTGCTGCAAAATTATACACGTGTTGTTCTTTATTACATAGATATTTACTGTGATGGACGGAAAGTGTCGGTGGATATTTGATTGTGGCTGTACATTATGGCTGGCAATCCAGTTTTAATTACCTTGAAAATTCATGTAATGGCTCCCTTCACCAAGGCTCACGTTGTGGATGCAACAATTTGTGGCGGGCAGCTGAGAATTTTATTTGGCTTGAAAGTGTGAGTGATTGTTTGTGTGACTCAGGCTACTCTCTGTCTTTAGTTTCTGTATGTCTGCTTCCTTTTTGAACCCTTGGCACCAGCCGGACCCGTATTCATAAAAGCAAAATTCACTCTTAACTTAAATTTTTCTATGCAAGCATTCATTCATGGCGAGGACTGGTACCCGACACTGCTTCGAAATTATAACAACAGCTCATACAAATAGAATAATAAAATAATTCACTGCTTCGAATTCATAACAACAGCTCATACGAATAGAATAACAAAATCATTCACTGCTTCGAAATCATAACAAAAGCTCATACGAATAGAATAACAAAACCAATTCACTGCTTCGAAATGAACATGAAACAACATGGTGAGGTTAGAAATGCAAACATACGAACAAATTCAAACTCTAAGATGTTTTGTAAATACCGACCCTGATCTTCCCCACACATTGAAGAAAGGGAAATATTGAATCGATGTTGACAATGATAATGTCAATATTTTATAATTTTGCTTTATAAATGTCTGATGTATTTGAGTATTTCGTAATAATATTGAAGGCTTGGGGAAGTTTTGTGTTAGTAAATCTGGAGCAACCTAATCCTCCAAACTATTCCAAGCAACAGAACACTTATTATTTTTGCTCTTCTGGTCCTGTTTCCTAGCTTACTTTGAAGGAATCAAGGCACTCCAATGTACCAAAAAAAGAAATTACCATCTTAATTAAGGGGATAGTGCTATACACGTTTAATTAATTGGAGCATCTTGATTCCACTGAAGTATGCCAGGAAACAGGACCAGATTAACAGAAATAATGTCAGCCTGTTACTTGGAATAGTCTGGAGGAATAAGTCGTTCTAGATTAATTTTATCAACACTGCACTGCCAGCTTAAGGACCCTGTGATCGTGTATAAAATTGGAGACTTCTGATTCCTCCTGAACATGCCACGAAACAAGCTCCTTCCCTATAGGTGGTGTTTCGTGGCAATATTTGAAGGACTAATTTTTCTCCAACTTTTAGACTACATCACACTTTCCTTCCATCGTGCAAATATATCAGTATCATATCAAAATATAATCATACAACAACACCTTACGTCAACTCAACCCCCTCAATTATTATTATGAGGTGCTGCAAAATCATACACTTGTTCTTTATTACCAAAATATTTACTACGATGGAAGGAAAGTGTGGCTGTACACCCGAGCTCGTAAATTCGCGACCACGTACTTAGCTGTTAATGCCATTTGAGCTGGTAACATTTATTTGGTGAGGAATCAGAGTAGGTGGAACATAGTAGAGGGACATGATACAATCTTAGACTTACAATGACACCTTCCCCACACAGTGTTAGGCTACCAGCTCAGATGACATATAAACATTTGGGGACGTGGTCGCGAATTTACAAGCTCCAATGTACAGCCACAATCAAATATCCACAATCAAATATCCACCGACACTTTCCTTCCATCATGCAAATAAATCAATATCATATCAAAATATAATCATACAACAACACCTTACGTCAACTCAACCCCCTCAATTATTATTATTATGAGGTGCTGCAAAATCATACACGTGTTGTTCTTTATTACCAAGATATTTACTACTACGATGGAAGGAAAGTGTTGGTGGATATTTGTTTGTGGCTGTACCAAAAGTGTATTACCACCTTAACATTGGGCTGAGTAGAGTCTGACATAATATCTTAATGTCCTTGTTTTGTGAGAGCTGGCTGGGTGGGTAAAGTCTTCATCTTTGCTCAACATTTCTCATATTAGGTCTATTTAACGGGATAGTATACTTTTGGTAGATTGGAGTGCCTTGATTCCTCCAAAGTATGCCAGGAAACAGGACCAGATGGACAAATATAATGGTGTTCTGTTGCTTGGAGTAGTTTGGAGGAATCAATTGCTCCATATTTACCAGCAGTGTACTACCCCCTTAGGCCTAATTAAATAGCAACACCTGTTTCGTTCATGGTATGGGTTGGAAGATCATTTGACGTCCCAATAAGCCTTGTAACACACACACACACACACTCTCTCTCTTGGATTGATTGATTGATTGACTGATATTATGTGCCGCAACAGCGATGTCATATAGCGCCAGAAGAAGCCTCTATCTTGGAAGATTATTTGACGTCCTAATTATCCTTGTAACACACACTCTCTCTCTCTCTTGGATTGATTGATTGATTGATATTATGTGCCGCAACAGCGATGTCATATAGCGCCAGAAGAAGTCTCTCTCTTGGAAGATCAATTGACGTCATAATTATCCTTGTAACACACTCTCTCTCTCTCTTGGAGGAGGATTTGACATCCTAATTATCCTTGTAACACACACACACACACTCTCTCTCTCTCTCTCACTGAAGATCATTTGACATCCTAATTATCCTTGTAACACACTCTCTCTCTCTCTCTCTCTCTCTCTTAGGGGGTTACTCTTTGCTCTTTCTTTTTAAGGACCCAATGTTCATGTATGATAATTGGAGGCTTCTCATTCCTCCTGACTATGCCACGACACAAGCTCCTTCCATATAGGTGGTGTTTCTTTGACAATATTTGAAGGACTCATTTACCGCCGGTTTTCAGTCTCCCTTAACCTGTTAACCGCAGGCATCTCTGAGTGAGTCAGCTCTGTACCGCCGGCATATTTTAATAAACGTAAATAACACTTTTGACTGGCTTATAAACTGCTTAGGCTTACGTTACATAAATAAATGATACAGGATATTGATGTATAGTCGGCCTCAGGAATTCGTATACACCACTGTGACATCAAGGGTTCATAACAATTAGAGAATTTTGTGCATTACTTTCCCAGCACCGAACTTTTCTAGTAATGTTATTTTACATATACTTGAATCAGTCAGCAGAACATTGCCTACAGTATGTGCAGAATAAAGACCTCTCGTAACTAATGCTCTGAGTAAGAATTCCTGAGACTGAATGTACAAACCTGTAGCTGCCTTCTGATATACTTGTGAAGACTAAATGGATATCTGTAGGATGGGTAGCCACCTCAGAATGACCACAACTCAAACTTCACTTTTACACTACTTACATATTTATATAAGTACAGCCACAATCAAATATCCACCGACACTTTCCTTCCATCGTAGTAAATATCTTGATAATAAAGAACAACACGTGTATGATTTTGCAGCACCTCATAATAATTTTTGAGTGGGTTGAGTTGACATAAGGTGTTGCTGTATGGTTATATTTTGATATGATACTGATTTATTTGCATGATGGAAGGAAAGTGTTGGTGGTTATTTGATTGTGGCTGTACGTTTTCACACTCTGATTTCGTCATAGGCCTATCAGAATCACATTATTCAACACAACAATATGAAATATAATGTCACTGTCGTTTTTACATACATATATGGTAATTAGCACAAATGCAGAGTGCTGAAAATACAACCTTACACGCTCACTGCTCTTCCTATACTGACTGATAGTGGCTGGGGTGATTCGTGGGAGTTTCTAGGCACACATACCCTCTGTTGTGAGCCTAATCAAGCATGTCAGGGTGTGTGCAAATTTAAAAACTCCGCGGTCAACAAATGTCGTCACTCTTGGTTAAACACACTAGTTAG
Source organism: Petrolisthes cinctipes (assembly GCA_033782935.1). Classification (NCBI taxonomy): domain Eukaryota; kingdom Metazoa; phylum Arthropoda; class Malacostraca; order Decapoda; family Porcellanidae; genus Petrolisthes; species Petrolisthes cinctipes. The sequence continues at coordinate 17,669 of JAWQEG010007272.1, forward strand.
TGGTTTAAGGGTGTCTGTTTTCTGGTATAGTTAGAAGGAATCAGTAGCCTTCCATTTTCCAACAAGAGAAACTCCCCATATTGCGTACTCTTATTATTATTATTATTATTATTATTACTCCGCAGGATCAAAGAGAATGGTTATTATTATTATTATTATTATTATTACTGGTTCGAGAAAATTATTATTACTCTTATTAGCCTATCATGTATTATTATTATTATTATTATTATTATTATTATTCACCTGTACAGAAATCAAGCCACAACACCTCTACGTGAACGAGAGAGAGCAGCCCCTCACCATGCTGACCTCCAGCCACGTGCCTCAGCAGCTGATGACCCGTATGGTGGCTATCTTCCTCAAGGAGTGGCTAGGCTATGTCAACCTTACCATTACTACTGTACCAGAGACATTCGACCCCAGCTCTGTTGTGGAGGCTATGAGTCCACCCAGAGATCACACCAGTCTGGCCACGTGAGTAGTTGAATTTATATCTGGTTGATTGGTATTTGTTGAATGGTTAGTTTGGTTTGTGAGGTGTGTTGGTTAGTTTGGTGTGGTGGTTTGGTTGATTTGATTAGTGAAGTGTGTTGGTGTGGTTGGTTAGTTTGAATGGTTAGTGAAGTGTGTTGTTTGGTTGTGTGTGTTGGTTGATTGGTTGGTTTGATTAGTTTGGTTGAATGGTTGGTTAGTTTGTTTGATTGGTTTGGTGAAGTGTGTTGGTTGATGAGGTAAAGTCTGGACAAACTAACAAGTTCAATAGGCCACGCCCCCTTTCCCGTCAGCGCCGTGGATAACGGAACATGTTCTCGTACCAGTCTCGATGCCGCCACTTGACATCCCACCACGGTACTGATAACATCTAGTATTTAATCCACTGAACAATAAAAGAGTGTTTAATACCTGTAGTTTTGCATTTATTTTTGTATAATTTCTCTCTTATTGAAGTACTTAAACACGTTAAGGACAATATTTCTAGCTGGACAGGCAAGTGTTGCTGTACAGGCTGGTCGACCATGGGTTGGGGGTATGGGTGGACAGTGGAGTGACCTTCCCCTCCCAGCAGCCAGTAAGGCACTGACCAGTGCTGTGTCCTTGACTCACCTTACATAGGCCTGGCATACTGCTCCCGCCGTGAACCGTTAAACATAATTTCAAACATAATTAAATATCCGACTAAAATGTAAAGTTTCCGAACTCTGATGTCATTATCAGTGTAATGAATGACACATGAAAAACTGAAATATGAGTTGCTGAAAACTACACACTTGTGACGAAGCGAAAATTAGTAATTAGTGTACTCAAATATAGTTATTAATTATCGTTGGTGCTACAAATACCGCTGCCAGATGTATGAGTACAGTCAAGAGGGGGCGTGGTCTATTGAGATTCTTAGTTTGTCCCGACTTTAGTGTGTAGCCTATGTATTAGAAAGCAAGTATTAGTGGGAGAGTAGTGGTCACAGAAATATGTTAGTGTGAGTGTGTATGTATTACAAAGTAGATGTTAGTGTGAGAGTAATAATCACAGAAATATAATGTTAGTGTGTGTGTGTAAGATCATTAGAAATTGGATGTCAGTGTGAATGATATGTTAGAAATATGATGTTAGTGTTAGTGTGTATGCAATAGAAAACAGATGTTGAATTTAAGTATGCATGTTTTCACCCTTAAGGACCCTGTGATCAAGTATGTATGGGATTGGAGGCTTCTGATTCCTCCTAACTCTGGGTCGATTCCACAGTGGTATTGGTTTGTAAGCTTCCCAACCAACCACACTTGTAAGGCTTCATTATTTTCCAAAAGCTGAGTATCCACATTCACAAAATTTATCAAACAGTTAGATAATGATGATCACTGTATAGTTTACTCACCAAATTCATTAAATAATTCACCCATAATAATAATAATAATAATAATGATCACTGTTTTGTTTACTCACCAAATTCATTAAATAATTCACCCAAAAGTCATTTAATAATAATATTAATAATAATAATAATAATAATAATAATAATTATGATAACTATATAGGTTACTCACCAAATTCATTAAATAATTCACCCATAAGTCATTTACAAGGTTAAGATTCTTTCGTTTGCATGCTTACAAACCACTACCAACCACTGTGGAATTGACCCTATACTACGAAACAAGCTCCTTTAATATAGGTGTGTGTGTGTGTGTGTGTGTGTGTGTGTGTGTGTGTGTTTCGTGGCAGTATTTCAAGGTCTCTGTAATCTCCAAGTTTCTGACTGCATTACAAGTTTCCTAATCTAATTTTTATTATTATGAATTTATTTCATTGGCATAACATTATTAATTTATCCATTCACTGCTTTTTAACTTTTTGCTTATTATATTAATTTGTGTTTTGTTGTTATTATTCACCTACATTAATTACTTATAATTATTAACTGCTTTGTTAATTTGGCTAATTATAATATTACTCACTTTCATTAATCACTTACTATGATAATATTATTAATTTATATCTATATTTTAATCTTATAACATTTTTATCACATATTTAACCTGTGTTGCCTGGTTGTGTTGCACGTTGCATTATAATAATTTTTTGTTTAATCTATATCAATATTATTAATTTTATATGAAACATCTTGATGATATTGTTTATTTATGTTGATTGATTGTGTTGCACTTTGCATTTTAATAATCAAAAGCTGCATGATGAATGAATTAACAAGGTTGCATGTATGAATGTACAGCCACAATCAAATATCCACCAACACTTTCCTTCCATCATGCAAATATATCGGTATCATATCAAAATATAATCATACAACAACACCTTACGTCAACTCAACCCCCTCAATTATTATTATTATGAGGTGCTGCAAAATCATACACGTGTTGTTCTTTATTACCAAGATATTTACTACGATGGAAGGAAAGTTTTGGTGGATATTTGATTGTGGATGTACATTTGAGCAAATAGAAAGTGTAAGTAAAATATGAGTGTATAATTATGACCACATCTGGCTATCACTCAAAATTCGCGACCACGTACTTAGATGTTTATGCCATTTGAGCTGGTAACATTTATTTGGTGAGGAATCAGAGTAGGTGGAACATAGTAGAGGGACATGATACAATCTTACACCTACAAGAATGACACCTTCCCCGCACAGTGTTACCAGCTCAGATGACAAACACATTTGGGGACGTGGTCGCAAATTTACGAGCTCGGGTGTACCACTTTAAACTGACTCTGATTTCTTATGAGTGTAATAAATAATATGCCTTTTTATAATTGGTTAGGTTAGGTTAGGTTAGTGTGAGAAATAATACGTCTTATTATAATTAGTTAACTGATATTGTAGGTTAGTTTAGGTAAGTGTGAGAAATAATATGCCTTATTATAATTGGTTAACTGATATTGTAGGTTAGGTTAGTTTAGTTTAGGTTAGTATGAGAAATAATATGCCTAATTATAATTGGTTAACTGATATTGTAGGTTAGGTAAGGTTAGGTTAGTGTGAGAAATTATATGCCTTATTATAATTGGTTAACTAATATTGTAGGTTAGGTTAGGTTAGGTTAGTGTGAGAAATGATATGCCTTATAATTGGTAATTGGTTAACTGATGTTGTAGGTTAGTTAAATTATTACAAACTTCAACAATAACAACGACAACAACGCCATCTGGATATTTATTATGGGTTATAACATTATAGCCTCGTACTACAACTACAACACCACAATGTTATTACCTATACGATGCATAGTGTTGTGTGTGTGTTGGTTGGTATGCAAGGATACGATACTAATAATGTTTGGGGTAGAGGAGTACGAAATTTGGGTAGAGGTGGTACAGTACGATGCATTGTAATGTGTTTTGGTATGCAAGGACCCGATAATAATAATAATAATAATAATATTAGTTGGGGCAGAGGAGTACGATGCATTGTGGTGTGTGTGTGTGTGTGTGTGTGTGTGTTGGTATACAAGGACACGATAATAATGTTATTTGGGGTAGAGGAGTACGATGCATTGTGGTGTGTGTGTGTGTGTTGGTATGCAAGGACACGATATTAATAATGGGTGGGGTAGAGGAGTAGTGTGTGTGTGTGTGTTGGTATGCAAGGACACGATACAGTACGATGCATTGTGGTGTGTGTGTGTGTTGGTATGCAAGGACACAATAATAATAATAATAATAGTTATGGAGAAGGAGGGGGGGGGGGGGGAGAGGCGTGTGTGTGTGTCAGGGGGGCATTTTCCCGAAGTTTAACTGGGTATGTGCCATAGGAGAAATTAGAGCCAATCACAGCCCGAGTTGACTTCTCGGTGTGCCAGACGTACGACGAAATGTAAACAAACCCTCACTTCCCCACTCATGAGAGAGAGAAGATAGAAAGATAGATAGATAGATATATTATAAATGAGAGGATAGAGCATTATTACTATACATAGGAAAAGAGAATAGAGCATTATTTCTATACATAGGAAAAGAGAATAGAGCATTATCACTAAAAATAACGCAGAATAAAAAAATAAAAAAAATTATGACACCAAAGAGGTGCTGATGTAAAGGCGAAATCGCACTGCAGAGATTCCATTTTACCATATTAAACATCTTCATTTTGCACCAGGTCCATTTCTTTCTTATCGTCTAATCTAATTTCTCATATGAAATGATTATACCCTAACATACTTTCATGAAATGATTCATAGGAGAAATAAGAACCAATCCACCCGAGTGTATAGTTTCTTTGGGTAGCCAATCAAATGACGAATCAAGCAATCTCCCCTCTTTCTTTCCTATTTCTTTCTCTGTTGATAATTATTGTAAAATACTCCGTGGCTTCGTCCTCTTTCCTTGTGCGTGCGTGCGTGTTTATTATAATGCAAATAAATCATTTAGTTCGTGAGTGTGAATATGGTAAATTACAGTATTTGGTTCATATGCATTTTACTGAAAATACTGTACAAGGAAACTCTTCCAGGTAGAACGAACGCTCTCTCTCTGTCTCTCATGAGGGGCTCTACGTTCTTTTTAGTACGTTTATACCATAGTAGTAATTAATTCCCTATCCTCTCTTTTATAATATATCTATCTATCTTTCTATCTTCTCTCTCATCTCGTCCTACACTCTCTCTCTCTCTTCTCTTTCGAATGAGTGAAGATGAGAGGGTTTGTTTACATTTCGTCGTACGTCTGGCACACGGAGAAGTATACTTGGGCTGTGATTGGCTCTAATTTCTCCTATGGCACATAACCAGTTAAAGTTCGGGAAAATGCGAATCAGTAGCCTTCCAATTTACCAACAAGAGAATCTCACCTTAAGGGACCCTGTGTGTGTGTGATGTAGTCAGAAAATTGGAAGTAAATGAGTCCTTCAAATATTGCCACGAAACACACACACCTATATATATATATGGAAGGAGTTTGTTTCGTGGCATGATCAGGAGGAATCAGAAGCCTCCAATTCCCATACACGATCACAGGGTCCTTAAGGGAATAGGACTAACTTGATTCCTCGAATGTATGTCAGGAAACGCGACCAGATTAAGAGAAATAATGGTGTCCTGTTGCTTGGAATAGTTTGGAGGAATCAGTTACTCCAGATTAATTTACCAACACTGTACTACCCCTTTAAAAAATGAAGTCTTTAAATAAAACAGGCATTTTTTTTTTCGACACATATATATGAAATAATTTTGATGAATGATGGATGTTTTAATAAGAAGATGATGATGTTGATGTATGTGCATTTCTGGACACACACACACACACACACACACACACACACACACACACACACACACACACATTCTCATCCCAAACACACATACACACACAGTCTTATTCCACCGTATAACACACACACACACACACACACACACACACACACACACAGTTTCATTCTACCGTATAACACACACACACACAGTTTCATTCTACCGTATTAACACACACACACACACACACACACACACACACACACACACGCACGCACATAAAAAGTTTGCAGTCTGCCAGCCAATATATAATTCTCTCTGACTATATTAGAGATGTTATTGTTATTATTATCATTATTATTATTATTATTATTATTATTATTATTATTATTATTATTATTGGATCGAAAAAAGAGGGTATTATTATTATTATTATTATTATTGTTGTTACAGGATCGAGAAAAGAGGGTACTATTATTATTATTATTATTATATTGTATTGTACATTATTCTTGCTATGAGAATGTTGTTATCAGTATATATATACACATTGTTTACTGATAAGCATGTGGAAGGTTAGTAAGTAAGTCAAAGCATATTACGATATAGACACTGTTGAAAACAAAAAAAGTTTGTTGTTGATGCTCGTTTGAGATGCATATACAGTACATACATACATACATACATACGGTTTGTTAATATACATACATACATACATGAGGTTTGTGGTTGTTATTGCATTTGGCGATGTGTAGAATTGTATGAGAGAGAGAGAGAGAGAGAGAGAGAGTGTGTTTTGTTGCATCCACCTAAGGGAGAGAGAGTGTGTGTGATAGAGAGAGAGAGAGTGAGTGTGTGTGTGATAGAGAGAGAGAGAGAGAGGGGGAGGGGGAGAGAGAGTGAGAGAGAATGGTTTTGTTGCATCCACCTAAGAGAGAGAGAGAGAGAGAGAGAGAGAGAGAGAGAATGTTTTTGTTGCATTCACCTAAGAGAGAGAGAGTGTGTGTGAGATAAGTAGTGAGAGTGTATGTGCTAGAGAGAGGGAGATAGAGAGAGAGAGAGAGTGTGTGTGTGTGTGATAGAGAGAGAATGTGAGTGTGTGTGTGTATGATAGAGAGAGAGAGAGAGTGAGTGTGATAGAGAGAGAATGTGAGTGAGTGTGTATGAGAGAGAGAGAGAGTGTGATTGAGAGAGAGTGTGTGTATAGAGAAAGAGAGAGTATATATATAGAGAGAGAGAGAGAGAGAGAGAGAGAGAGAGAGAGAGAGAGAGAGAGAGAGTGTGAATATAATGATCTTGTTGCATTTATCTACAATAATAATAATAATAATAGTATGTGTTTGATTATGATGATGATGATGCTCTGGTGATGAAAACTTATTGCATTGAACCATAAGTGAAATGTGTATGGTTATGCTGAGAGAGAGAGAGAGAGAGAGAGAGAGAGAGAGAGAGAGAGAGAGAGAGAATTATTTTGTTGCATCCACCTAAGAGAGAGAGAGAGAGAGTGAATATTTTGGTTGCATCCACCTAAGAGAGAGAGAGAGAGAGAGAGAGAGAGAGAGAGAGAGAGAGAGAGAGAGAGAGAGAGTGAATGTTTTTGTTGCATCCACCTTAGAGAGAGAGAGAGAGAGAGAGAGAGAGAGAGAGAGAGAGAGAGAGAGAGAGAGAGAGAGAGAGAATATTTTGTTGCATCCTCCAAAGAAAGAGAGAGAGAATGTTTTTGTTGCATCCACCTAAGAGAGAGAGAGAGAGAGAGAGAGAGAGACTAACTAAGATTGGTTCAAAATTTGTGTTGCACTGGGTTGTAGACGTTATTGGTAAGGTGTCTAGTGATTGACTGACACACTCACCTGGCTGCAGCTCCACCTCTACATCACCAAGGTGAGTAAACTCTCTGTCATCATGTTCGTTGTGGTATTATGTTTGTATATTATTTACTTTAGCTCTTCTCTTATTCAATATAAACAATTTTAGTTGATGCCATTAGTCTCAGCAATGATTGTAGCGTACAGATATGTTTGTCAAAACTCGATAAAAGAAGTAACAAAGAAATTATGATGAGTAGAAGTGAACAAAGTTCCCAAATATATTTATACCACTTTTTATTATCATAGTTTATCTTCATCAAATATTAAATCAATGACGTTATAAAACATTTCATCACATAAAACAACACCTCCTGAACACAATGGTGTAATCAGATTACAGATAAAACCTGATAGAAGTGAAAGACAGAAGAAATTATAAATACATGTCACCACATTATTCTGAGCGCTGTCACAAGCAGACGACAGGTTACAATCTTCCCGCTTCTTCATTGTCAGATTTTGTGTTCTGGCATTGGCAAAGGAAACACACACTTGGTGTTCCTAATAATAAACTCCAGAAACATATCCATACTCAAATCACTCATCAGTCCATCCATACACTCAAAAACAACACACAGCTGCATGCACCACCTCCTGCCATCCACCCATCTGAATATTTTCTTCCCCGTGAGGACAGTGTCCACCTGGCCAGGCTGCTGTGTGGCCACCACCTGGCCCTTCTGACATATCAGTAGGGCTGGATGGAGCCATTGTAGATACCTGTCCGGGATGCAACACAGCACCCCATTCTATTAAACACATTATTGAAGACTGCAATGCACACAACCACACTCTCCAACAACACAACGTCTACTCTCTGAGGGCACTGTGGGAAAGCCCGGTTCAGGCCATGGCCTTCCTCAGGAGCTTGGGGCTACTTGGCCAGACACCTTGAGGAACTTCAACAACAACAATATGCCTCATTAAAAATACTTACAGTACATAAAAGAATTCCTTATTTTTTTTAAATATTTGCTTTATATACACTACAGCAGATTTGTTTGATATATCCAAGTATTTCTGTGTTAACCCTTTAACCGCGGGTGACAACAATTGTCAACACCACCACCATGTGTGGTTGTCAACAGTTGTCGACAGAGCATTTTTTGAATTTGCACACCCCCTGACATACTTGATTAGGCTCTCAACAGAGGGTGTGTGTGTGTCTGGGAGCTCCCACGAGTCACACCAGCCTTGTCCAGCCAATGTAGCAATATCTCTCAGCGTGTGAGGATGTATTTTCTGCACTCCGTTTTTGCGCTAATTACCATATATATATACACGTAAAAATGACAGTAATGTTATATTTCATGTTGTGTTGAAAAGTGTGATTCTGACATGTTTTATGATGAAATCAGAACCTGAAAATGTACTTAGAAATGTCAGGAAAGTGTAAAAGTGTGCTTTGAGTTGTGGTTCTTCTGAGGTGACTACCCATCCTACACATGTCCATTTTGTCTTAAGTACAGTCGGCGGCAAAAGTCGTGTCTCCTCACTTAGCGTTTCTTGAAGGATAACATAAAGGATATGGTAATAATGGAACCAACACATTCAACACAGAATTACAATATCCAGGAAAAAATTAGTAAACTACTCTGGGGTTTCATTTTACGAGTCTGTGCAGATTATATATCCATGCTGTACTTCATGACTTGGCAGATGTGATGAAACGACTTTTGCCGCCGACTGTACATCAGAATAATGTGGTGACATGTATTTATAATTTCTTCTGTCTTTCACTTCTATCAGGTTTTATCTGTAATCTGATTACACCATTGTGTTCAGGAGGTGTTGTTTTATGTGATGAAATGTTTTATAACGTCATTGATTTAATATTTGATGAAGATAAACTATGATAATAAAAAGTGGTATGAATATATTTGGGAACTTTGTTCACTTCTACTCGTCATAATTTCTTTGTTACTTCTCTTATCGAGTTTTAACAAACATATCTGTACACTACAATCACTACTGAGACTAATGGCATCAACTAAAATTGTTTATATTGAATAAGAGAAGAGCTAAAGTAAATAATATACAAACATATACCACCACGAACATGATGACAGAGAGTTTACTCACCTTGGTGATGTAGAGGTGGAGCTGCAGCCAGGTGAGTGTGTCAGTCAATCACTAGACACCTTACCAATGACGTCTACAACCCAGTGCAACACAAATTTTGAACTGACCAGAGAGAGAGAGAGAGTGAGAAAAAAAAACCTTGGAACACAGACAGAGAGAGAATGTATGAGTGTATGAGTGTGTGTGCAAAAGAAAGAAAGAATGAGTGAGAAATTATCCTTCACATATACACACACATACAAACACACAGCAGTTCCTCCCCACCTGCTCTTCCTGCTGAGACTGAGTTTCTGGTGTCGTCTGCCTTCGTGCTTCAGTTCGTCTTCGTCAACGGATCACTAGTGGTGGTGCCTAAGTAAGTTGGTCCAATATTTCATGAAGGTATTATTGTGACACTTCGTATGTATACAACAACATTATTATTATTAAAATAGACCAGACACACAAAGCTGGGAGAGAATACAAACATTCAATCAATCCGAGGACCCACCCAGCCCCATGAATCCAACCTGAAGAAAAGAAGACAGCTTAGAGAAAGAAAGATGAGCAGTTAGCTTAATAAAAACATATTAGCCCTACTCTTGAAGCCAGTCAGTCCTACACCATCAAAGACAGATTAAAAAAGAACATTCCACAGAGACAGCGAACTAGGGACAAACGATCGACTATACTGACAGGTTCTAAATTAGTGGCATGGTCTATTCGTGTAATTCTTCGTATGTATACAACAGAAAAAACAACATTCGTGGCACGGACTAGATAGTATAGGTCGGCCAGAGACTTGAACACCCTTGGCACTGGGCCCACTATGAGTCAGATACCTCCTCATTCACTGGTTAAGGGAGTAATTCACTTTGGTTACATTGGAGTGCCATGATTCCTCCAGAGTATGCCAGGAAACAGGACCATATGAACAAATATTTATAATGGTGTTCTGTTGCCTGGAATAATATGAAGGAATCATTTGGCGCTGGGTCCACTATGAGTCAGCTGGGCAGGTATTCACAAAACATATTAGAGTTTGGACTTGTTCGTATGTTTGCATTACTGACCTCACCATGGTGTTTCAGGCTCATTTCGAAGCAGTGAATGGTTTTGTTATTCTATTTGTATGAGCTGTTGTTAAGATTTCGAAGCAGTGAATGGTTTTGTTATTCTATTTGTATGAGCTGTTATTATGATTTCGAAGCAGTGAATGGTTTTACTTGAGCTGTTGTTAAGATTTCGATGCAGTGAATGGTTTTGCTATTCTATTTGTATGAGCTGTTGTTAAGATTTCGAAGCAGTGAATGGTTATAATCTTCTATTTGTATGAGCTGTTAATATGATTTCGAAGCAGTGAATGGTTTTGTTATTCTATTTGTGAGAGCTGTTATCATGATTTTGTGGCAGTGTTGGCTGGGTCCCAGTCCTCGCCATGAATAAACGCTTATGAGCAAAATTTTAAATTAAGAGTTAACTTTGCTTTTGTGAATACGCGTCCAGTTACCACCTCATTCACTGTTTAAATTTGAGTCCAGTCCTGCATCCTTGTGGGCCCAGATTCCACCCCCCCCCCCCCACACACACTTCACACTCCCACCTGCATATGCTCTGGCTGACCTATACTATCTGGACTGAGATCCTACCCTACCCTGTGTATGCTCAATGAAGGGTCCTGTTTCTGGTGTGTTTACTTGGTGTGTGGGTAACTGTACAAAAAAAAAAAAAAATCTTTAATTACACCTGCGTGATACAAAATGACACTACGAATGAAGGTTTTCGATAACAGATGCGGCCGCAACATGCATACACTCGCAATCCAAAATTTGTACCCAGGTCTTGTTAAAGTATCGAATCATTTGACATACTAGTGAACCAATTGCAACGCTCATCCTGTTTCATATTTGCTTGAGTTCGATTAATACTCGATCAGGCTATTCGAAGCAAGCCTGGATACATATTTTGAATTGCGAGTGTACAGTTGCGGAAGCATATTCTGTCCCACATTTGTTTGGTATGTGGAGATATCTGGCAATTCTCTCTGAATAGACAGCAGCTCTACGAACCCCAATGACTGAAGATGTGTGATATAAATGAAAATTACTGAATATGATTTGTGACCTGGAATTTCACACACTCTCTTCGTGACTGGAGTTCATTGGTGGTTCAGTCATTGGGGTTCGTGTGAGCTGCTGTCTGTTCAGAGAGAGTTGCCAGATATCTCCACATACCAAACAAATGTGGGGCAGAATATGCTTCCGCAACTGTACATACGCAGGGATACCAATGTGAGAAGGCTGTTATCGAAATAAAACCTTCATTTGTGGTGTAATTTTGTATCGCGCAGAAGGTGTAATGATAGTTTTTCTGTGGTGTGTACTTATCTCTAACTAATATACAAACACTGGATATATGTATGTGATTCGTGGTGGTGGTGATGGTGTTGTTGCTAAGCAGGTGGCATATTCGTGAACTCTATACGGGTATATGTCAGTGCTTGATTTGGTTAGGTTAGGTTAGGTCCAGTTTAGGTTAGGTTAGGTCAGGTTTGGGTATATATAGTTATGGTAAAATAAGCTGGGAAAGAGAATGAAACTATTTCAGAGATTATCCCATGGTTGGTTTTATCGTTATAACCCAAACGTTATTCTCCTTCCAACCACCACCATTTTGGCCCAGCAGTAAGTGGTGATGCCACGTAGCCCGCCAGACTTCACGAAAATGCGAGCGGGTGGCATTGTACAGTCCTGGACATACGTTTCAATACACATATCGGTGACTCATATTAATTGAGGGGAGGTGGCCGAGTGGTTAGTGTTCTGGACTGGTAATCTAGTGGTCGGGAGATCGATTCCTCTCAGGTGAGGGCCTGAGAATATTTACTCTTTCGATTTGAGTTTGAGGCACTAACTATAAGGCCACCGAACGTCGTAAAACACCCTCACTGGTACCATAACAGCTGCAGTATTTGGGAATTACCCTCACTTTCCTCCCTCTGTGGCTGGGTACCAGTTCGGAAATCGTGACGTGTGTGTGTGTGCGTCTGTGTGTGTGTTTGTGTGAGCAGCAGTTGACCTGGACCACGGTAACGGGCTTCATGAATCCTTTGTACAGCCACAATCAAATATCCACCGACACATTCCTACCATCGTAGTAAATATCTTGGTAATAAAGAACAACACGTGTATGATTTCGCAGCACCTCATAATAATAATATAGGGGGGTTGAGTTGACATGAGGTGTTGTATGATTATATTTTTATATGATACTGATTTATTTGCACGATGGAAGGAAAGTGTTGGTGGTTATTTGATTGTGGCTGTACAGTGCCGAGAAAAAAAAAAAAAAAAATTGCTACGGTGCCTAATGTTTTCACGTTCTAATATAATTGGTTTGAATAGTGAGTAGCTGCTTGTAGTAAGTTAGAAGATTATACTTATTCCTGTGTGTGTGTTTGAGCTAGGAGTAAATTACAAGATGATACTTAACCTATTTATTGTCAAGTTTCTCAGCTACCGAATAGAGGGAAGCTGTCAAACGTTCACACGAGTCCACCCCAAATGTGGAGGAGAATAATTATCCACCATCTTACAGAACCAGTATCCTACAATGGATCTGTTGCTGTTTGTCTATGGAGCAATTGTACACGTAGAATTATTACCAACTATAGACTTGCTCTACCCCTGGTTAGGTTAGGTTAAGTTAAGTTAAGTTAAAATGAGCTTGGAGGTTATGTTAGGTTAGGTTAGTGTAGGTCAAATTAGGTTAGGTTAGGTTAGGTTAAGTTAAAATGAGCTTGGAGGTTATGTTAGGTTAGGTTAGTGTAGGTCAAATTAGGTTAGGTTAGGTTAAATTAGGTTAGGTTAGTGTAGGTCAAATTAGGTTAGGTTAGGTTAAATTAGGTTAGGTTAGGTTAGGTTAGTGTAGGTCAAATTAGGTTAGGTTAGGTTAGTGTAGGTCAAATTAGGTTAGGTTAGGTTAAATTAGGTTAGGTTAGTGTAGGTCAAATTAGGTTAGGTTAGGTTAAATTAGGTTAGGTTAGGTTAAGTTAGTGTAAGTCAAATTAGGTTAGGTTAGGTTAGGTTAGGTTAAAATGAGCTTGGAAAGGCAATGATACTATTTTTAAGTATATCCTGTGGTTAGGTTAGGTTAGGTCAGGGTAGGTTAGGTCAAATTAAGTTAAAATGAGCTTGGGAAGCATATTTTGTGGTTAGGTTAGGTTAGCGTATGTCAAATTAGGTTAGGTTTGGTCAGGGTAGGTCAAAGTAGGTTAAAATGAGCTTGGAAAGGCAATGAGATTATTTTTAAGTATATGCTGTGGTTAGGTTAGGTTGGGATAGGTCATTGTAGGTTAAAGTGAGCTTGGAAAGGCAATGAGACTATTTTTAAGTATATGCTGTGGTTAGGTTAGCGTAGGTCAAATTTGGTTAGGTCAGGTCATAGGTTATAATGAGTGTGGAAAGGCAATGAGAATATTTTTAAGTATATTCTGTGGTTAAATTGAGGAGTGTGATTGGGGAGCAACCTAACGAACACAAATGACTGGGACATTGATGAGTGTTATTGGGGAGCAACCTAACGAACACAAATGACTGTGACATTGATGAGTGTGATTGGGGAGCAACCTAACGAACACAAATGACTGTAACATTGATGAGTGTGATTGGGGAGCAACCTCACGAACGCAGATGATTGTGACATTGAGGAGTGTGATTGGGGAGCACCCTAACGAACAGAAATGATAGTAACATTGTCGAGTGTGATTGGGGAGCAACCTAACGAACAGAAATGACTGTGACATTGAGGAGTGTGATTAGGGAGCAACCTAACGAACAGAAATGACTTATATGTAGCACTATTTGAAGGGTAGGTTTTCTAGATGGTAATATTGAACTAGGAATGCTACTGATTCCTCTAGAGCGGGGGTTCCGAAACTGGGGGTCATGACCCCTAAAGGGGTCATGGGCCCTTTTCTGGGGGTCATGGAGGGTCTAACCTGGTACATTCTTCACATTATATAAATCAGTCATTGTTAATAAACATTGATAAAGACCAATGGAGATTTTATTTTTCTCAATGCTGTGATTAATATTTAAAATTTTAAAATATATTTGTGCAATTTAAAATTAATATGATTTTAGAAGGCTTATAAATGTGGGGGTCATGACAGGTTTGGTACTGCTGTAAGGGATCACGTACTAAAAAAGTTTGGGAAACACTGCTCTAGAGTCTAGACCAGTGGTTATATATATATATATATATATATATATATATATATATATATTGCAAATACTGCTAAGAAATTTAAGGGATAGTCGGGGCGCGGGATCTATACATAATGCAGAGGGTTGGCGTGAGGCAAAGAAGTTTAAGAACCCCTGGTCTAGACAATACCAGGAGACAGACACCCTCAATGGTACAGTGGCCAGCATAAGTTGGCTTCGTTTCCACCTACGTATGTCTGAGCAAATTTGATGTTGTAACACAATTTGAATGCAGAGATAACAGATATACTTCACAGATGGTAAATTACACACGTTGTTAGGATAGACACTGGTTCAGAATGCAACTATCTGGTCATATTACCATTATCAAGTACTTGAGATGGACGCGAATTTATCCTGCCAGCTGTATTAATAGGCAATTTGTTTCGTGGCATAGTTTGGAGGAATCAAAGACCTTCCAATTCACCAAAAACAAAAGAATCTTCCCTTAAAGACCCTGTGATCGTGTATGAAAATTGGAGGCTTCTGATTCCTTCTGACCATGCCAAACAAACTCCATCTATATAGGTGTGTGTGTGTGTGTTTGAAGGCTTCTGATTCCTCCTGACCATGCCACGAAACAAACAAGCTCCTTCCATATAGGTGTGTGTGTGAGAGAGAGAGACAGACAGACAGACAGATAGAAATACCGTGTGTGTGTGTGTGTGTTTCGTGGCAATATTTCAAGGACTCATTTACCTCCAATTTTCTGACTACATCACACACACACACACACACACACACAGGGTCCCTTAAGGTGGTAATTTTTTTTTTTTTTTTTTTTTTTTTTTACATTGGAGTGCCTTGATTCCTCCAAAGTATGTCAGGAAACAACAGGACCAGATGAACAAAAATAATGGTGTTCTGTTGTCGCTTGGAATAGTTTGGAGGATTCAGTTGCTCCAGATTTACCAACACAAAACTTCCCCCTTCAGGAGGTAATTGATAAAATGTTGTTGGTAAATCTGGAGCAACTGAATCCTCCAAACTATTCCAAACAACAACAGAACACCATTATTTTTGCTCTTCTGGTCCTGTTGTTTCCTGACATACTTTGGAGGAATCTTGCAAGGCACATTATCTAAAAATATACATACATAATTTACATATATTAACTGGATCTGGTAATTAGTTTGGGTAGTTGTAAGTGTGTTATTGATAGTGTTATGTTATGTTATGTTATGTTATGTTATGTTATGTTAATTACGATGACTTCCAACAGCAGTACCGTAGAGAGAGAGAGAGAGACTTATTTGTGTATTATTATTACGTTAATATTATGTGTTTGTAAAGAGAGAGAGAGAGAGAGAGAGACACTATATAATACGTAATGCCTAATATTAATATGTGTTTATATTTTAGAGAGAGAGATATGTATATAGATATATAGAAAGATACACTATATTAATACATTACAATATGTGTTTATAATTTTTATATATATATATACATAAAGATACACAATATTACATTATAATATGAATATGAATTTGTTATTTATATGTGTATGTATATATATTTATGAATATGTATATATATATGTATATGTATATACCGGGTATATATGTATATATATGAATATGTTTATGTATATGACTATGCTTATGTATAATATATGTATATGAATATGTATATATGTATGTTTCACTATAGTAGGACTGGTGTATATGTATATGAATATGTATATGTATAATTAAGTATACATTTCTATACAGTAGGACTAGTGTTGGTGTATATATGTATACGTATAATATGTTTATGTCAATGTATATGTATAACTAAGTATACATAAGGTGTAGGTGTATATGTATAATATGTGTAACTATATATACAGTATATATGTATAATTTATATGTATAATATGTCAATGTATATGTATAATTCAGTATACATTTTCTATACAGTAGGACTGGTGTTGGTGTACATATTCCCCGTGCCATGGTGAACCTGGAAGTCTGGGTACCACCTGGATATAACCTGGAACCACTCACCACTGAATTTGACACTAGCAGGTATGTATACTCTTGTTATGTATACTCACTTATGTATACTTTTATTATGTATACTTTTATGTATGTATACTTTTATTATGTATACTCTCATGTATACTTTTATTATGTATACTCTCACTGTTATGTATACTCTCACTTTTATGTATACTTTTACTATACTCATTTTATGTATACTCTCACTTATGTATACTTTTATTCTGTATACTCTCACTTATGTATACTTTCACTTATGTATACTTTTATTATTATGTATACTCACACTTTACTTTAATTATTATGTATACTCTCACTGTTATGTATACTTTCACTATACTCATTTTATGTATACTCTCACTTTTATGTATACTCTAAATATTATGTATACTCTATTATGTATACTTTTATTATTATGTATACTCACTTATGTATACTTT
>JAWQEG010007272.1:40000-44167 GCA_033782935.1 Petrolisthes cinctipes
TAGAAGAAAATAGTCTTAGAATGGTCTAAAATAGTGGGTAATGAAGGTAGAAAAACCGTACGCAATAACGGTAATTCATTCAATATTTACCAAAAAGACATTAGTCCATGGTCAGTTATCATTAGTGGTTGCAGTTTGTATACAAGGTCATCCATAACAGCTGCAGTATTTGGGAATTACCCTCACTTCCCTCCCTCTGTGGCTGGGTACCAGTTCGGAAGTCGTGACGTGTGTGTATGAGCAGCAGTTGACCTGGGCCACGGTAACGGGCTTGATGAAGCCTATGTCCAGTGTCG
The DNA here is from genome assembly GCA_033782935.1 of Petrolisthes cinctipes. NCBI lineage: Eukaryota > Metazoa > Arthropoda > Malacostraca > Decapoda > Porcellanidae > Petrolisthes > Petrolisthes cinctipes. The sequence continues at coordinate 40,297 of JAWQEG010007272.1, forward strand.
AAAGATATATATATATATATAAAAAACAAAAAAACAAAAAAATCCAGTCCACCGAGCACCCATATGACTTGACAGAACTTAGACAACATTAGCTACGACTCTTCAACTCCACAAAAACCAGTACCTTCCACATCCTTTGCTTCCAATTAATTAAGCTAAACTGGTGTATAAAGAAACGAAGGTCAGCATCACTCAAATCACACTTAAACCTTCTATGAATTATATATTTTTCCTATGAAATCCTGTTGTGGCAACTTGTAAAAATTTACCTAATATTATTGTTTGTGTGTGTGTGTGTGTGTCAGATATATATATATATATATAAATATATATTGGGGAATGTGTGTGTGTATATAAATTATTAGGTAAATATTGAAAGAATTACCGTTATTGCGTACGTTTTTCTACCTTCATTACCCACTTATTTAGACCATTCTAAGACTATTTTCTTCTATGGCATTTCCTCCGCAAATGCCCCATTTCCAAGATAGGGCATATTCAAATGGGGCATTTTGAAATTAGCCTGACCTTACCTGACCTTACCTGACCTTACCTGACCTTACCTAACCTAACCTAACCTAACCTAACCTAACCTAACCTAACCTAACCTAACCTAACCTAGACCGCATCAGACTACCGGGACCTAACCTGGGCAAACTACAGGGACCTAACCTGGGCAAACTACCGGGAAATAATCGTGATAAAGTACAATAAATGACAGGGGTAAAATACTGGGACCCAGCCGGATCTTGCAACACTGCTGCAAAACGGTAATTCTTTCAATAAATACCAATTATCTACACCCAGATATGAATATTTTTTTTCCATACGTATATAAATATATATATATATTTTTCTTACACCGATAAAAATTTATGTTGTTTACACCCGGATATATTTATAAAAATTTCTGTGTCTCTACGTACAGACGGGAACCTGACTGAGTTCCTGCATAACCAGATCCTGAGTATGAAGGCATATGTCCAGGTAGCCTACATTGGACCACACCTGGACCATGACTTCATCCGTGCCAACATAAATCTCCCAGGCAGCCATCCAAGATCTGTACTTATATTCCATTGGTGGCCGTCGGTTCTCCTTGAGCCATTCCAGTTCACCTCGGTCTCATTCCCTCCCTGTATTGATAGCACTGCGGTGAGTATGTGTGTGTGTGTGTGTGATGTGTGTCTGTGTGTGTGTGTGTGTGGAGCGATGTTTGTGTCTGTGTATGTATGTGTGTGTGTGGAGAAATATGTGTGTGTGGTGGTGTGTGTGTGATGTGTGTTTGGTGGTGTGTATGTGATGTGTGTGTGTGTGTGTGTGTGTGGAGAAATATGTGTGTGTGTGTGTGTGTGTGTGTGGAGAAATATGTGTGTGTGTGTGGAGCGATGTTTGTGTGTGTGTGTGTGTGTGTGTTCTTACCTATTTGTATCTTTACAGGATTGAATCAAGCTCGTAATGTCCCGTATTTTAAAACACAATTATCATATTTTTCTTTAAAGTTATGTATGTTTGACTGTTATGTATGTGTGTGTGTGTGGGGTATATGCATGTGTGGTGATAATAATAATAATAATAATAATAATAATATATGGTTTATTGATATCTGGCAGATCAAGAAGTGAAAATATACAGTTTAAAATTATTTACAGATGATTACAGATGATACAAAATATATTACTGACATATCTATGTGTGTGGGAGGTAGTTCGTAATCTCGTTTCAAAGGGTTAGTGGGATTTGCTATTTGAGTATGGATGTGTGTAGGGTTGGTAATGGGGAGGGAAGGTATTCACATGTTGTTGATGAGTTTAGGGGACCCTGCATGTGTTGTAGTCAGAAAATTGGAGATAAATGAGTCCTTCAAATATATATTGCCACGAAACATCACCTATATCGAAGGAGCTTGTTACGTGGCATGGTCAGGAGGAATCAGAAGCCTCCAATTTTCAAACACGATACAGGGTCCTTAACTATAGCTGGTACAGGGCTATTTTTGTATCGGTCTGTTCTGGCATTAATGGGCCGTACAGTCGTGGTCAGAAGTTGTGTCCCGAGTCCCTGACGTGATGAGTTCGATGGTTTGAACAACAGTGTACAGCCACAATCAAATATCCACCAACACTTTCCTTCCATCGTAGTAAATATCTTGGTAATAAAGAACAACACGTGTATGATTTTGCAGCACCTCATAATAATAATAATTGAGGGGGTTGAGTTGACGTAAGGTGTTGTTGTTGTATGATTATATTTTGATATGAACAACACGTGTATGATTTTGCAGCACCTCATCATAATAATAATAATTGAGGGGGTTGAGTTGACGTAAGGTGTTGTTGTATGATATATATTTTGATATGATACTGATTTATTTACTACGATGGAAAGAAAGTGTTGCTGGTTATTTGATTATGGCTGTACCTTCCACCTCTCTCCACACAACAATATTCCATTTTGTTTGAACCTTCCTACTTCGCCTGGTTGTGAATCATCTCTCAGGGAATCGAGACACAACTTCTGACCGCAAATGTACAGTCGCAGTCAAATATAATCATCCATATAGGGGTAACTCACGTAAGAGTTTGACAGCTTCCCTCTGTTCCTTAGATGATAAACTTTCCAATAAATAGGTTAACTACCATCTTTTAATTTAATACAAGCAGCTACACACTACTTAAAACAATAACACACACACACGTTAATTTCCATCTTTTAATTTAATACAAGCAGCTACACATTACTTAGAACAATAATATCATATGTGAACATGAAAACATTAAACAGTAAATTATTTGAGATACCCATATGTGGATGATTATTATTGACCACGACTGTACAACGTTAACTGTGATGCTGTCCTGGTGTGTATTAGTGGGAGGTGGTACACTCGCAATCCCAAATTTGCATCCAGGTTTTGTTGAAGTTTAGAATCATTTGATGTACTAGTGAACTAAATTCTACACGCTTATCTTATTTCATATTTGCTTGAGCTCGCTATAGTACTCGATCAGGCTATTCGAAGCAAGCCTGGATACATATTTTGGATTGCGAGTGTACAGCCACAATCAAATATCCACCAACACTTTCCTTCCATCGTAGTAAATATCTTGGTAATAAAGAACAACACGTGTATGATTTTGCAGCACCTCATAATAATAATTGAGGGGGTTGAGTTGATGTAAGGTGTTGTTGTTGTATGATTATATTTTGATATGAACAACACGTGTATGATTTTGCAGCACCTCATAATAATAATTGAGGGGGTTGAGTTGACGTAAGGTGTTGTTGTTGTAAGATTATATTTTGATATGATACTGATTTATTTACACGATGGAAGGAAGGAAAGTGTCGGTGGTTATTTGATTGTGGCTGTACATGTGCCTGGGATGGTGTAACAGCTTGGTGACAAATTCCTTGAAGATGTAATGGTGATGGGTGATGAGGGGGGATATGTTTAGAGCGGCCAGTACTAGGACATTGTTTATTAATATCAGGAAGCAGTGAGGTCCCAGTGTAAGGGGAATATCAGTAAGTAGAGAGAGAGAGAGACAGTGTAAGGGAATATCAGGAAGTAGTGACTGATTGATTGATTGATTGACATTAAGCGCCGCAACAGCGAGGTCATATAGCGCCAGAGAAAGGTGATAGAGAGGTGTGACAGCAAGCAGGAAGGAAATAGAAAGAAAAGAGGGACATTTGAAGTAATAAAAGCTCGTGGCTGGGGCCGAATAATAATGATGATAATAATAATAATAATGTTTTGTTACAGGCACGTGACGATAATAATAATAATAATGATAATAATAATAATAAATTATTAATAATACACTGAAATAATGATAAAAATAACCTTTTGTTACAGGCGCATGAT
>JAWQEG010007273.1:0-29184 GCA_033782935.1 Petrolisthes cinctipes
TGTGCCCAAACTCTCGGGAGGTGAAGGGAAGGTGGTGTTGCTATCTCGACCGTGGGCCCTTTCTTCCTATTTCCTTCTTGCTTGCTTGCTGTCACACCTCTCTATCCCTTTTTTCTGGCGCTGTATGACCTCGCTGTTGCGGCGCCTAATATAAATCAATCAATTAATCAATCAATCGACCGTGGGCGCTATATATACCTTATACCAATACCACTGCTGTCCACTCACGGTCAATAGTCCTGCAACTGCAACAACACCTTCCAATGAAACAGCCTCGATACTAATAATGGTGTAAAACGTATTGCTGTCGGTCTATGCATGGGTTTAAAAGATTCAGTGTTGGTGAACCTGGTAAACAACTGATCTTCCTATGCTATTCCAAACATCAACAAAAGGCTCCCCACCACCAATATTATTTTGGATTGCCATCTGAATCCTGTTTCCTGCGTCTATTTCATAATTATGTTCCTCCACGAACAGCAAAAAAACGACTAGAAAAGCACACGCGTAACACTCCTACTGGCCTGTGACTCCACCCGACACAGGAAATGAGATAGTGTGGTATCAGAGACGACAGTGAGATTTGATATGTCACTCACAGGGTGCCACAGCTACCATGGAAGGATAATATTATCAGTCAGTGAGGGAGACCGTCTCTTCGAAGGATTACAAGGGACACCTGCTGCTGTTAGTTCGATGCAATGCTTTCACTCTCGCCTCGTGTCTAAGGTCACGTGTTCAAGACTGGTCGCTGCATGTGTACAACCACAATTGGCACGATGGAGGGAAAGGTTGGTGGTTATTTGATTGTGGCTGTACAATCACGGTCAAAAGTCCAGCGTGGAGTGAATGAAGGTTAGGCGTGACTGTGAATCCAAAGTATATACGAAGTTTGCGTGTAGTGACTAATGACTATCGAACCCACGGTGTATTCTCTGGACCCTGATCAAACCAACCAACCCACCAACCAACCCGGACTATTTCCATAAGAGCACACCAACGTCTGGAACCCGAGAGAGAGTCGAACGTGTGCCCCTCTCTCTTGTTGACAAAAAAAACTTCAATGCCCAGGAAACCCTAAAAACAGTAACAATCGGTATCAGTCACAGCGTTATATATCCTCCTCCTCCCCCTCCCCCGAACCAAAACAAAGATCACATATCCACCTCGTATTCCTCAAAATTTTCTGGCTATTCCGTTCACCTTCTTTATACTTCATACCACTGTTCCTTCCTCATACTTCATCCCTATTTTCCCTTTACCTTTCACCCTTTAATGTACGGTACCTATTCAATTTACCATTTCTTACCATTTGCCTCGTTCCCTCACTTCCCCTTACCCCCCAACTCTCCCTCCCTTTACAGCTGCCTCTCACTATTCTAATTAAAACTTAAGAGCCGCCACGAGTAGAGATTTAGTGTGAGGGAAGGGGGCAGTAGTGTGTAGTGTGTGTACAGTAGTGTGTAGTGAGAGTGTCGTACAGTTTGATGATGGGTGTAGGCAAGTGTGAGAGAAGAGAGAAGAGTAGTATGCAGTGAGTGTAGCATAATTTTAAGGCTGCATGGTATAGTAAAGTGTGAAGGACGATGTAGTAGTGTGTAGTGAGTGTAGTATGTACATGTAGCTTGATAATGGGTGTAGTCCAGTGTGAGAGAAGGGACAGTATAGTATGCAGCCAGTGAGTGTAGCAATATCTAAGGAGGGGGGACAGCTATAGTATTGAGCGAGAAGTGTAGCATAAGTGTTAGTTAGTATAAAGCTGGCAAGGGAAGGGACAGACTATGGTGTTGTCGTGTGAGGGAAGGAACAGTATAGTATGCAGTGAGTGTAGCAATATCTAAGGAAAGGGGACAGCTATAGTATGGAGCGAGAAGTGTAGCATAAGTGATAGTTAGTTAGTTAGTTAGTTAGTATAGGGCTGGCAAGGGAAGGGACAGTCTATATATAGTGTTGTTGTGTGAGGGAGGGGACAGTATACTTAGTGAAGACAGGAAATACACAGAAGGGCAGAGAGTGATAGGGACAGTATTGGCTGGAAACTCACTCATGCAGGACAGTCGGACAGTAAGCACCCGAACGAAACGACCAATAAGCACGATCAGTAAGCATACGAACGAAACGACCAGTAAGTAAGCACCCTAACGAAACAATCAGTAAGCACCCGAAAGAAACGACCAGTAAGTAAGCACCCGAACGAAATGACCAATAAGTACCCTAACGAAACGATCCGTAAGCACCCAAACGAAACGATCAGTAAGCACCCGAACGAAACGAAGAAATAGACTACAGAGTGACTTGCTTGTGACCATTAATTAAAGCAGATCAGCTGTAATAACTCCAGTTGAATTATTATACACAAAAAGGGAGTGATAGATAACACACCAAAATAAACAATTCATATATATACACCCCATGCAGATAAATATGGAAAAGGAGATAGAAAGGTGAGACAGCCAAACACGAAACCAAAGGAAAAACAATTAATTAAGGAGAAACAGAAAGGAAAGGATGACTGAAGAAGAGGAAAGGATGACTGGAGAAGAAGAAAAGGTGGTCAACTGAGACATTACACACTGTTGAGTATATATATTATAATTATTCTGTGTACTATCAAAGACAAAACTCGTGTCGTGAAAATTGGTGAAAATAATATATGGTACTCTCCCCTTAAGAGTATAAAAATGGGGACTGAACAAATGCGGTGACCGTGAAAAATGTATCGTTATTATTATTGTTGATATTGTTGGAGTGAAACGAAACAAATAATAAAACGCTTTGAAATTAACAATATAATATCCAGCAAAAAAAAAAAAAAGTCACACGAACCTTAAAATAAAATAACCATTGGGGAACTAATTAAGAAAAAAAAAAAAATATATATATATATATAGATAGGCTATATATATTACGAACTGAAATTATTATTGACGGACGACCTTCCCACCTCACTATCACTCATCTTCCCAACTCAGTCAACATGTTCGCGAAAAGAAACCTCAGTGAGTTTTAAAAGATGCATTTGATATTTGTGAATTATACTTATGAAGGTATATATAGGGTGTTGTATTCTCTAATTTACGAATCCTTTTTCTTATATATAGTGAGTTTTATATGATGAGAATGATTGAAGTATATTTATGAAGGTATAATTTGTAATATTTTCTTAGTTATATATGTATAGTTTTTCTTAGTGAGTTTTGTAAATGAGAATGAATGAAGTATATTTATGAAGGTATAATTATTTTGTAATATTCTCTGAGTTATATAAAGTTTTTCTTAGTGAGTTTTTTAGGATATGAATGAATTAAGTATATTTATGAAGGTATAATTCGTAATATTCTCTAAGTTATATATAGTTTTTCTTAGTGAGTTTTTTTAGGATGAGAATGAATGAAGTATATCTATGAATGCATAATTTGTAATATTTTCTAAGTTATGTATAGTTTTTCTTAGTGAGTTTTTTTTTAGGATGTGAATGAATGAAGGATATCTATAAAGGCATAATTTGTAATATTTTCTAAGTTATATATATAGTTTTTCTTAGTGAGTTTTTTTTAGGATGTGAATGAATGAAGTATATCTATGAAGGTATAATTATTTTGTAATATTCTCTGAGTTATATAAAGTTTTTCTTAGTGAGTTTTTTAGGATATGAATGGATGAAGGATATCTATGAAGGCATAATTTGTAATATTTTCTAATATATATATAGTTTTTCTTAGTGAGTTTTTTTTAGGATGAGAATGAATGAAGTATATTAATGAAGGTATATATAGTTTGTTACATTTTCTAAGTTATATAAAGTTTTTCTTAGTGAGTTTTAAAATATGAGAATGGATGAAGTATATATATATAAAGGTATAATTCGTAATATTCTCTAAGTTATATATTGTTTTTCTTAGTGAGTTTTAAAATATGAGAATGGATGAAGTATATTTATGAAGGTATATATAGTTTGTTACATTTTCTCAGGGACAGCAGATCTCTTTCCGCTGCATGACCAAAATCAGTGTTTTTAACGGGATAATACACTTTTGTTACGTTAGAGCTCCTTAATTCCTCCAAAGTATGCCAAGAAACAGGACCAGATTAACAAAAAAAAAAAAATAAAAAAAAAATAAAAAAAAAAAAATAAAAAAAAAAAAAAAATAAAAAAAAAAAATAATAATAATAATAATAATAATAATAATAATAATAATAATAATAATAATAATAATAATAATAATAATAATAATAATAATAATAATAATAATAATAATAATAATAATAATAATAATAATAAATAATAATAATAATAATGTTTGCTAATTGCCTGGAATACTTTGGATGAATCATTTGCTCCATATTTACCAACAATGTACTACCAATTCCTCTTAATTAAGCCACAATAACATTCCAGACAGGTGGCGTCCAAGATCGTGTATAAAATGCTATCAAGGGACCATGTGCTGTAGTCAGAAAATTGGAGATAAATGAGTCCTTCAAATATTGCCCCGAAAAACCACATATATGGAAAGAGCTTGTTTCGTGGCATGGTCTGGAGGAATCAAAAGCCTCCAATTTTCAAACACGATCACAGGGTTAAGTCTACATAATTATACAGTATACTCGCAATGCACAATTTCTATAGCTCATGCACCTGAGTCGAATCCCGGTATCTGGAGCAGGCGGTTTCTGGACGACAGCCCACCCAAAGCCTCCATTGGTGTGTGTGTGTGTGTGTGTGTGTGCGTGTGTGTGCGTGGCCTATTGATGGTTTGGGTGGGCTGTCGTCCAGAAACCGCCTGCTTCAGATCTCGGGTTTCGACTCAGCTGGTGGGCTAGGGTTTGTGGATTGCGAGTGCACAGTACAAACGATATTATAAGGGACCCTGTGATCGTGTATGAGAATTGGTGGCTCCTGATACCTCCTGACTATGCCACGAAAAAAGCTCCTTCCATATAGGTGTGTGTGTGTGTTTCGTGGTAATATTTGAAGGACTCATTTACCTGCAATTTTCTATCTACATCATGCACAGGGTCCCTTAAAGATACACAGAAGAATGTTAATCACCCTTTGTAATTATTATAGGTGGATGGACTCTTAGGGTTGGTGTCCAGGCTTTCGGATTTGATATATAACGTAAACATATCCATCTTAACCCATCGTATCCATAAGGGGAGGGGGGGTTGTTGTCGCATGGGAGAGGGTTGCACACATTGAGGTATAAAAAGGTTGAGGTATAAAGAAAAAGGGTGCATACATTGAGGTATAAAGAAAAAGGGTGCATACATAGAGGTATAAATAGGTTGAGGTATAAAGAAAAAGGGTGCACACATTGAAGTATAAAAAGGTTGAAGTATAAAGAAAAATTAAAAATTGTCCGCAGCAGCTGTACAGTACAACACTTGCTGAATGTCTATTTTGTAAGCAGGTGTGACATCTGGACCAGAGTAAATGTTTGGTGATTTTTGTTTATCTTGTGATGTGTGGTAAATGGGAGAGAAGGTGGAGTTCTCCCTTCCCTCTATACAAAATAAAACCACCATTAATTACTATTTTGCTGTAAGGGGCGACTATGATGATGATGATGAAAATGATGATAAAAAAGATGAAGATGATGATGGATGATGAAAATGAAGATGATAATGATGATGATAATGATGGATGATGAAGATGATGATAAAGATGATAATGATAATAATAAAGATGAAGATGATGATGGATGATAAAGAAACTGATGATAATGATGATGTTGATAATAATGACTTACTGACTGACTGACTGATTGGTGAACTAGAAAGTAAACATTATACTGTCAGTCCACCACCAAGGTTCGTAAACAGGAGAAGACGACGAGGAGGAGGAGGAGGGAGTATTACCAACAACTGAACTGTAAAGATGAAACTAATTAAGAACCCTGTGATTGTGTATGAGAATTAGAGGCTTCTGATTCCTTCTGACTCCTACACCACGAAACAAACTCCTTCCATGTAGGTGGTGTTGTTTCGTGGCAGTAATTGAAGGACTCGTTTACCTCCAATTTTCTGACTACATCACAGGGTCCCTTAATTGGATAACCACGTTGATAAGACGACACAAGCTTCATGTACTGTACGATACTCGACACTGGACTCTATAATTTATCTCTCCTTAGGAAACCCCGTATATAGGAGATGGGGGAGGGATGGAGGTAGGTGGGGGGGGGGAGTGTCAATGTTGAGGGGAGATTACTTTGTTGGTGAATTGGAAGGCTACTGATTCCTCCTAACTAGCCAGAAAACAGACGCCCTCAATGGTACTAATAGTGGATTTGTTTCGTGGCATAGTTTGAAGGAATCAGCAGAGACCTTCCAGTTCATCAACAAAAGAATCTACCCTTAAGGACCCTGTGATATAGTCGGAAAATTGGAGGTAAATAAGCCCTTCAAATGTTGCCACGAAACACCACCTATAGGGAAGGAGCTTGTTTCGTGGCATGGTCAAGAGGAATCAGAAGCCACCAATTCTCATACACGATCACAGGGTCCTTAACGTGGACTGTATTTAACGGGGTAATTATACTCTTGGTACATTACAGTTCCTTGATTCTTCCAAACTATGACAGGAAACAGGTCCAGATTAATAAGAGTAATGGTCCATGGCCTCATGTTTGGAATATCTTTTTGAAGGAATTAGTTGCTCCAGATTTACCAAACACACTACTGTACTTCCCCTCTTATGGGACCCTGTGATGTAGTCAGAAAATTGAAGATAAACGTGTCCTTCAAATATTGCCACGAAACGCCACCTATAAGGAAGGAGCTTGTTTCGTGGTATGGTCAGGAGGAAGCAGAAGCCTCCACTTTTCATACACGATCACAGGATCCTTAATTAAGGGAAGTAACCAGCTGTTGTGGTCATATTGGAGCACACATACTCCTCCAAACTCTATCATAAAACACGTCTCTACAGTCTTATGTGGAGGGATTCGGTTGCTTGGGATATCTTGGGGGAATCAGAGCCACCGAATTTCCCACAGCAAGTTTACCTCCCTTAAAGTGTCGGGTTTATGCCATACACCAAACCAAACCTGCCTCAGCCACAAGTGTGAGTCAAAGACGTTCCATTTTTAATATTCACATTTACGTTGGGGAACACCTGACCAGAATGCAAATGAACACATGTCAACCACCCAGTTTAAAGAGCTTCATATTAATATTAATTTAAATTAACAATGTACAATTTCTCATCAATTCGGCGTTTACATAAGCAAGCATCAGAACTTTTTACTAACTTTCGATGCTATTTATATAAGCAGGTAGAACTTTTGACTAACTTTCGATGCTATTTATATAAGCAGGTAGAACTTTTGACTAACTTTCGATGCTATTTATATATGCAGGTAGAACTTTTGACTAACTTTCGATGCTATTTATATATGCAGGTAGAACTTTTGACTAACTTTCGATGCTATTTATATAAGCAGGTAGAACTTTTGACTAACTTTCGATGCTATTTATATATGCAGGTAGAACTTTTGACTAACTTTCGATGCTATTTATATAAGCAGGTAGAACTTTTGACTAACTTTCGATGCGTTTTTCTACTCAGAGGTTATTTATATACTTATACGGACCCTGTGATTGTTCGTGTATGAAAATTGGTAGGCCCTCTGATTCCTCCTGTCCATGCCACGAAACAAGCTCTTTCCATATAGGGGGTGTTTCGAGGCAATATTTGAAGGACTCATTTATCTCCAATTTTCAGACTTATATCACACAATCCCTTAACTTTATTCGGTGTTATTTCAGGATGTGTGTGTGTGTGTGACTACCAAGATAAGTACAAATTCAGATTCACTTATCAGGCTGACCACCTTTGCATTTATCTCTGACTAAGGTATCGCCAATTGATTTACACGTCATCTAACCTCATACAATTTGCTATACTGTCAAGGGCACAGAATAACAATTAAAAAAACAAAACACGCAACGACACATGTAGAATCGGAAAGAGTTTTATAATACGACACAGCAGGAAAACAACCCCACCCCCTCGGCCAGATTCAGTCATCATTTATTTATTTATATATTTATTTGTATTATTATTATTATTATTATTATTATCATCATTACTATATTTGTGTGTTTCAGTGACGGTGGAGAAGGCGTTGTTGTTATTATTATTATTATATTTGTGTGTTTCAGTGACGGTGGAGAGAAAGGGTCGTTATAATTATTATTGTTATTATTATTGTGTGTTTCAGTGACGGTGGAGAGAAGGCGTTGTTGTTGTTGTTGTTGTTATTATTATATTTGTGTGTTTCAGTGACGGTGGAGAAAAAAGGTTATTATTATTATTATTATTATTATTATTATTATTATTCTATTTGTGTGTTTCAGTGACGGTGGAGAAAAAAGGTTATTATTATTATTGTTATTATCATTATTATTATTATTATTATTCTATTTGTGTGTTTCAGTGGGAGTTCGGAGAGGGAAATACTTCTTGTTGGTGGTGGTGGTGTGTGGTTGTCTCGTGACTCTCTTCCTACACTACACCACCAACATCACTTATGACGTCATTCTAACTGCTGTTGACATCCACCAATGGAACTTTCAGGTTAGGTCAACAATACTTAAGTTTATGATGCCTACATACATACACAGAGAGAGAGAGAGAGAGAGAGAGAGAGAGAGTTTGTTCTTTTATATTACTTTAGAGAAATTAGCAGTCGTCTGATTCGACCTCAACGTTACTAAACTGTACAAGGCCATAATAATGAACTAAATTAAGCTTTACTAAATAGGACTAATATTGTAGAGTAAACTAAATTAATCTGTAGAGTAAAGTAAATTAACCTGTATTAAACTAACCTAACCTGAAATATACTAAATTAAATAGGACTAATAATGTAGAGTAAACTAAATTAATCTCTAGAGTAAAGTAAATTAACATGTATTAAACTAACCTAACCTGAAATATACTAAATTAACTTGTACAAAACTAACCTAACATGCAACAACCTAAATTAACCTAAACTAAACTAACCTAACATGCAACAACTTAAATTAACCTAAACTAAACTAACCTAACATGAAACAACCTAAATTAACCTAAACTAAACTAACCTGTATTAAGGTAAATTGACCTGTAGTATATCAAGAACAAACCTTAACTAACTTGTAATAATCTTAACTCACATGTAGTAATTGACCTACCGCATACCGTATATTAAGTTGACCTAATCTGTGCTAAGGTAAATTAAACTGGTGACCTGCCACAGCCTGGACAGTGGCGGGGTGAGGAGAGACCACCAGACAGACTACCCAATGACGACAACAACGGGAACACACCTCATAGACGAGCACTACAGTGAGTTGACTATACACACACACCTCACAGACACACACCTCATAGACGAGCATTATAGTGAGTTGACTATATATACACACACACACCTCACAGACACACACCTCATAGACGAGCATTATAGTGAGTTGACTATACACACACACACACACACAGACACACACCTAATAGACGAGCATTACAGTGAGTTGACTATATATACACCTCACACACACACACACCTCATAGACGAGCATTATAGTGAGTTGACTATACACACACACCTCACAGACACACACCTCATAGACGAGCATTATAGTGAGTTGACTATACACACACACCTCACAGACACACCTCATAGACGAGCATTATAGTGAGTTGACTATACACACACATACACCACACAGACGAACACTACAGTGAATTGACTATACATATACAGACACACACACACACACACACCTCACAGACGAGCACTAAAGTGAGTTGACTATACACACACATACACACACACACTACAGCGACTTTATTACACAAGGGCAATAAGTGAGTCAAGTGCACACACATACACACAATTCATCAAGTGTTCAATGTACACGCCAGAATTCATGTCCTATTTAGCTTCACTTCCCCCTCCCCCCCCCCCCATGGGCAAAGCAACACAAGTGGAAAAAATTACGATTTCCTTCCTAATTGTAACTTTCCTCAGTTATTTAGGTGTGAACATGAGCATAGTTTTTCACCGTGAAGCTCGACCCGGCCATTTTTTAATTCATTTTGATAAAACTGGAACACGTAAACACAACATCCATTATGAAGTACACATAATTATATCATTGGGGGAAAGAGGTAACTAGTTAATTCAAGTGTTATGGAAATAAAGTTACCTAATAAACAGTTCATATAGCATGTCCGATAGTTCTACATAAAACACTACAGTACTACAATTTGATGTTATAGTGTTGTATGTAGGATACTATGTAATCTTGCATGAATCTAATGATATCTGCTTTCTAACTCATTATTTATAAACGTGGTATGTGTTTTGTCTGCTCAAATCTATTCTCTTCTTGTGTGGTGGTATATCTGTGTGTCTACTCCAGCTTATTCATTCCCTTGTTGTGTGATGGTTGAACAGGTACTTAGTGGAGGAAGATGGACTGTGTACCGCCCACCCAGACATGGACATTATAGCCTACATACACTCGGCCCCTGAGAAGGTGGACAACAGGCAACTCATTAGGAACACTTGGGGCAACACAAGGTGAGCGATGGAACAAGGCAAGCGACCTATCTAGAGAGACTGGAAGGGGAGTGAGTCGTAAAATGGGAAAGGTTCATCATAAATAGTTAGCCCTGTTAGAGATGTCCATAATGTTCTATATACATCTCTTTGAATATCTACATACTCACAGAAACACAAGCAAAAAATATCCATAAAAATTATACAGTATTATATTGCTATAGCCACTAGTTATGTAGTACCAACTAATCTTACTGTAACTAAACCTTTGACACAGTATATCCTTCATAATCTGATGCAAACCCCACTCCCAATCTAGCACCAACTAACCTCACTGTGACCAAAACTTCAATACAGTATATCCTACATAATCTGACACAAAAACCACTCCCAAGCACCAACTAACCTCACTTGAGATCAAAACTTTATTACAGTACAAGAATATTCTACATAATCTGATGCAAAAACTAATCCCATCATCAACTAACCTCTCTGTGACTAAAATTTCAATGCAGTACCATATATCCTCCATAATCTGACGCAAAGACCAACAAACCTCTCTGTGACCAAATAATGCCGTATATCTTGCGTTATCTGATACAAAAACCACTCCCCAGCACCAACTAACACTCTGTTACCAAAACTTTATTACAGTACAAGTATATCCTACATAATCTGATGCAAACGCTAATCCCAGCACCAACTAACTTATCTGCAACCAAAACTTTAATACAGTATATCCAACATACTCTGACGCAAAGACCACTCCCACCAGGTATTACGACGCGGTGAAGATGCGGGTGATCTTCGTGTTCGGGTCAGCCAAGACGGAGAAGGAGAGAGAGCTGGTGACGCAGGAAAGTCAACAGTACCATGATATTGTACAGTTAAATTTTGACGACACGTATAAAAACCTCTCGCTCAAGGTACAGTGTTGATAAATGATGTGAGGGGACAGCAAAGGTCTGACAGGAAATGAGGAGAGGGAAGGGGAGAGAAGGGGAAAGGGAAATAAAATGGCAAGGGGAAAGAGAATGAGGGGAGGGACAAGTTAAGAGTAGGGGGAAGAGAAAGAGGGGGAAGAGAAAGAGGGGGAAGAGAAAGTGGGGGAAGGGAAATAGAGTGGCAAGGGGAAAAGAGCAAGGGGAGGGACAAGGGACAAGTAGGGTTACAGAAGTAGAGGATGAAGATACTATACTGTACTAACAAAAAGGCTACAAAAAGCTTACAGAACAGTGTGACACACTGTTCTTGAGGTGCTTCCAACCTGTGATGTGCCGTCCATACATAAACAGTACCATGCAGAATCTTGCATTATATACTGTACTACATTTTAATTATTGCTTGTCTAATTAGCTAGAACATTGCATTAGTGGTTATCAGACACTGATGATCAACATTTGCATACAAGTTTATGACATTCAAAGTTCAGTAACATATTTATATCCCTTCCTTAAGAGAGAGGTGGAGCAAACCAAATGATTACACCTTTTACACTGACATTTATACACACACATTCATGAGTTTGCAACCGTACATAATATACTCGTATCCATATACCATATCAAAGTATACATCATTCACTTCATCATTATCTTCCAGTTCACTCACTCTCCCTTTCATATTCATTAATTTTTCTTCCTTTTTCCTATACCATAACAAAAAATGTGTAACCCTGTCTCACCCCCTTCACCTGGCAGGGAGTGGGTGCCTTGCAGTGGCTGACCGAGCACTGTCCAGGGCCTCGCTGGGTTCTCAAGAGTGATGATGACATGATCATTAACATCTTCGCCCTCTCTTCCTACCTTCACCACATCACCACCCCTATTATGTCCTCTTTACCCCATCAACACTCGGTCACACCCCTTCCCAACAACCGCATTCTGTGTGCAGTGTGGTACGGGATGCCAGTGTTACGGGGTACCGGCTGTGCCAAGTGGTGTGTCACTGAAGAAGAGTGGCCCCACAAAACCTTCCCTACATATTGCTCTGGCAGTGCATTTGTCATCCCAAACAACGTCACCCGCCGTCTCTACCATGCCTATTTCCACGCCCCCTTCCTATGGGTGGACGATGCGTACATAACAGGTGTGTTGTCACGTGAGGCTGGGATTGGTCATCGCTCTATCCACTCCCTGTATGAACTCAACCACCACCTAATTGAGAAAAACCTAGTGAAGGGGAACCGTATTTTCTGCCACCATCCAGGTAGCGCCAATCTGCGGGCCAAGTGGTGGAGGATTATTGCAAGCAAGGAGAGTCAGCCGTGGAATTTTACTAACTCACCCAAACTACCTTCATAACACACACTACTGTACTACTCACCTCTGCCACCACAACTCATAAACTAATGACACACAATACTCCTGACATATCTCTACACATGACTTACACAATAAAACATTCCTGATACACCTTACTGAGGTTGATACACCACTGTATACTCCTAACACAGTATAACATTCCTGACACACCTTAACTTTCTTCTCATAACATCACTCATTTCTGACATACCATAACACAGATGACACACCAATACTACACCTCAAAGTAGTTGATACACACCAATATATCACTATACATTCTTGGTACATATCACTGTATTGACACACCACAGGTTTCTGCCAATCAACCTTGATTATAACAACCAACTAAACATTTAATAGATATCTCTACATGAGTGTAGTACAGTGCATGCAAAACAAAATAACATTTAAGAAAAAGACTTGATTAATACTTTGTTATTATATCTCCAAATCAGAAACATTTATCCAAGATAAAGTGACGGAGTGAGAGTAAAGAAAAACACCGAGATGTTTATATTCCCTTGAACACTTGAACAACATGAATATCCGTGTGTCACTGATTATATTGTCCAGTGTTGAGGATATCATTCAAAGTCTGCTGAAAGAAAATATTGTAGGGTACATGATGTCAACTGCTGTGCATATTTTCACACTAAGTAGGGTATTATTACTGATATATACAGCATAGAGTACATATATCTCCCATCTACCCTCACAGCACACATTACCCACCGCAATTCATACCATCCGACATTTTCCTATCACAGTCTATGTAAGCCCAGATTAACTCAACAATAGTTATAAAAATTCAGAGGAGAAATGTTTAAGTCACTACAGTGCACACTAACATGTCATAACCCATACTAACCCAGTACTGTATAACACACACACCAACCCACTGCCACCCACTCTGACCAACCCAGTACAACACACACACACACACACTGACCCACCCAGTACAAAACACACACACAAACTAATTCCCTATATAAACTAACCCACCAAAACCCACTCTGACCCACTAATACCCAACTCACCCATTACAGTTCACAACTCATATCCACAATACCGGCACCAAACTCACTTATGATTACACACCAACTTCACAGTATTGAGTTTGTACATTTTTCACAATTTTAAAAACAATAGAAACGAAGACGTAACATTCTTTTGAAGGAGTTTCACCTGTGTTTTTATCATACTGTATTTATTGTAACACTACATACAAATAAACTTTTATAAAATATATACAACACTGTCTTGGTCCCCCACTGATGATAGCAGGTATGTCTAATCTACACACTATAGTAAGTACTGTACACCTCCAACACATCCCTCATATAAAACCCCGCCTTCAGAAAGAGTCCAAATAAAATATCCTTGTTTGGGGTCTGAAGGAGTGGACAACAATTATAACCAGAAACGTATCACTTTTGCCCATATCTGTATGCTGAATTTTCATAACGCTTAGATGTGTCCGGATGGTGAGTGCTGATATGCTGTACAGTATTACCAGTATGTAATGACCTAAAGTGATGCTCTATAATCTCAATACCTGGAGAAAATGCACCACCAACTCTCACCAATAAAAATTATTATATATAATTCGAGAAATCTCATAATATTGCCCAGCACTGTACTCCAGATAGAGTAATACATGTATTGTATAATATTATATACCCCACACAATAATAAAAGTAAAGTATAGTAGGCTACAGTTATTACTCAGGTACTACCCACAACATACAAAGAATAATTACAGAACTACAGGTATATACCTTGGTAATAACATACAAATAAATTACACTAAATTACTCAATTAAACTAAATCACTTTCTAAATTACACTCAAATACTACCAACATAAGTATTGTACAGTACAGGTATAAATACTTGGAAAATCTGATTATAATGAAAACTAAACTACCCTAAATAATAATTAAAGGGATGCATGAACATTAATTCATACACTACAGTACAGTACCACCGTTAATTAATAAAAACTGACCAAGTAAAAAATTATTCATACGCAGAAATTGTTGTACGTAGAGATCATTTTGATGGCTGGGCTTGAATTGTGCTGTTGATGTATATTGATGAAGTTGGTAGGTGTGTGTCTCGGAAATTCGATGGTAGGTCAGTAATTATTAAGGTCAAAAGGGGTCTTCTCTTCTATATCCTCCACCTCCCTCACCATCTGAAATAATAGATATAGATAAATATACAGGTACAGTATTGGTAAATTATTTATGGTTATGTATCTTTCACCTCCTTCACCAACTGAAATAATAGAAATAGATAAATATATTGGTAAATTCATTATGGTTGAGTATTGTTTGATAATCAAGTTAAACTATGGTATATATATAATTCGTACGGTAACAGTTATATTATTGAATTTAAAAGTAAAAAAAATATTATTATTATCACAATATAATTTTTACAACTTTACATATTCTGTACACATACACAGTAAACAACATACTGTACTACTGTAATTAAAATTTTATTTCAGAATATTGTACACACTTGAGAGGATAAAATAATATCTGTACAGTATGGTATATATACAGTGTGGTGGGATGCTGAGGTAAAGAGAATGGTTGAATTAAAGCGACGGAAATGGTTGAGGTGGATGAATGAAAGGAACTCAGTGCAGAAGAGAAGAGAATATGCAGAGAGTATATGAAATGGTCAGTGAGAGAAAAGAAAAGGAATGCAAGTGAGGAACTGGGAATGAAAATGAATGAAAATTTCAATGAAAACCGGAAGCTGTTCTGGAAAGAGGTCAGGAAATGTAGGAGTGAAACAGGGAAGAAGGTTGCAAGTGTGAAGGCTAGGAATAGGAGATTACTCACGGATGCCAATGACAAGAGAGCAAGATGGAAGGAATATTTTGAGAAACTAATGACTGGTCATGGAGAAAATGTTGCTAATGTTAACATGATTGGTTTTGGTGAAGTTCAATGTAGAGTTAATGTAGATATATCTATGGCAAAGATAAAGAAAGTGGTAAAGAATTTGAAGAATGTTTAAGCAGCAGGAGTGGATGAAGTCACTGCTGAAATTATTAAATATAGCAGAGACTATTAATTAGACATGCAACACAACATACACTCTCTGAGGGCACTGTGGGAGAGCACGGTTCAGGCCATGGCCTTCCTCAGGAGCTTGGGGCTGTTCGGTCAGACAGCTTGAGGAACTTCAACAACAAAAACAACAACATACATACAGCTGTGAAACCTTGGAGTTGCATGAGTACAGTATATGAGAAATCAAGAGTAAGAGCAGTTGAGATGGATATGTTGAGAAGTATTTGTAGAATTGTAGCTAGAACTGACAAGGCGAGAAATAATGAATTCCACGAAAGCTGTGGTGTGAGCAAATGACTAGATCAGAGAGCAGAAGAAGGAGCCGTATTCAAGAACATCCATGGTGTATACAATGGTGTGGTATTGGTTCTGCTCTGTTGTTTGTCTATGAAGCCATTGTACCGGTACGAAGCCATCGTACCGGTACAACGCCATCGTATGCACCACGGATGTTCTTGGATAAGGCCCAATGTATTATGAGGTGGTATATATGGGCATGTGGAACAAATGGATGATACAGGAGTGGTGAAAGAGGTGTATGGGAGTGATTTTGAAGGAAGGAGAAGATGGGGAAGACAAAGGTGAAGATGATGGCATGATATGGTGAGTGATTGTGTAAGAAAACGTAGAATAAATATGAATGAAACATAAAAACTGGTACATGATATGGCGAGTGATTGTGAAAGAAACCCTGGAATAAATATGAATGAAGCAAAAGAACTGTTACATGATAGTGTGTCCTATTTCACTGGTTACTCTGTCCTTACGTGTGTGTGTGTGTCCTATTTCACTGGTTACTCTGTCCTTACGTGTGTATGTGTGTGTCCCATTTCACTGGTTACTCTGTCCTTACGTGTGTGTGTGTGTGTGTGTCCTATTTCACTGGTTACTCTGTCCTTATGTGTGTGTGTCCTATTTCACTGGTTACTCTGTCCTTACATGTGTGTTCCATTTCACTTGTTACTCTGTCCTTACCTTTTTCTGTATTTCTGCTTCCCTTTTCTACCCTTGACACTAACTAAAGCCTCCCCACCCCTTAAAGAAAAAAAAAGGGAAATGGGGTAGCGATGAGGAGATATATATATATTTATAAGTTTACTTACACACACTCACACACACACCACGTGGACTGTCAACACTGGAACATAACCTGGAATTAATAGAGTATCGATGGATTAATTTATTCAATTATGTTTCAACACCAGTTAAACTCGTGGATATAAACGAAAAATCTCTGTGATAAATTATGCCTGTATATATTTAAAAGTTCTTTAATAACATGGGGATGTTACCAATAAAGGCGGTCATTTATTATGTTCTTTATTTACATATATAGACCCGGGACACACGGGCGCTATGTGCTCGCCACTTAAGGACGACAAGAGTCGTCCTTTGACTATTCACTACTGACAGCTGCTACATACAGTCGTCGCCGAAAGTGTATGGTAATATATATCTTGTCTACTATTGTGCGTTTTTTCGTCTTCACGTCCCCGTTACTGCGTGACAAGTGCGTGTAGACCTTGTGTGGCCACCACAGAGCGCCCGTTTGTCTCTTGCCTTATTAGTTCCAGCCATGGACCCAGCCCCAAATACAGCTGGGGAATGTTGCAAAGATGATAATTTCACAAGAGTATACCCTGCAAACACACTAGATACCTGAGAAAACTTACTGAGAAGCACACCAAAGAAAACGTAAACAATATAGTGAATAACTACTACAGTATATATGGGGCTCATACACTCACAGGCCAGCCTGTCCGGCGGTCTGCATAAGCTAGCCTGTTCAGGCAGAACTGAGCGTGTGTGAGAAGAAAATCAGCATGGACAGGCGCCTGTGCAGTCGGCCTCAACCGTCGCCGTGGAATCTGTCGGCGACGGAATTTTTTAGTCAGGCTCCGGTCAGGTTCAGTCCGTTTGAGCGTGTGTGGGTACCTCAGGCCGTCAGTCATCAGTCCAGTTGCTATAGTGGACGAGTGAATACATTCGTGTAGTCAACCACCAGGGTCACTCTCGGGGATCAGCGCAGTTTCTGGTTGGAATTTACCGAAATTTATTTAGACAATTAGTTGCTTTCATTGGAAAATAAAAAGCAAAGACTGTTCGGACTAACTATTGAACAAAACACCACCCTAGTTAACTAATATGATTAAGTAGGGTTTTTTCCTATGTTTTGAACGATTTTGACACTCCCTTCATTAGCTAATTAACTATCTAACAATCTCGGTAGTGTTGATTAACGTGGGTATTGGGTGGTGAAATATATATAAACTTAACTGTCTTCTTTGTCTAAATTAGTGAATGACAGTATAAAAATTCACTATTCCATGGTTAATTGGCTGAAACACTAAATTTACCGTCATTACTCAGAAAGCGTGATTGGTAATATTATTTATTACCCTTATTCATCACCAGTAGTATATGAGTACCTTATAAAGTGTTTCCTTAAGGGGATAGTATACTTTTGATAAACTGGAGTGCCTTTATTCCTCCAAAGTATGCCAGGAAACAGACCCATATGAAGAAAATTAATGGTATCCTGTTGCCTGGAATAGTTTGCATGGAGGAATCATTTGCTCCAGATTTACCACCCAAAACAATGTGCTATATACCCCCTTAAGGAGGTAATTCTTTTGTGGTACATTGGAGTGCCTTGATTCCTCCAAAGTATGCTAGGAAACAGAACCAGATGGACAAATATAATGGTGTCCTGTTGCTTGGAATTGTTTGGAGGATTCAGTTGCTCCAGATTTACCAACACCAAATTTCCCCCTTAATATTCAATGAATCCATGTAATAACGTCTTTAATCTTTATCATATTCAACTATGGCTGTGATGGTGCTGCAACATATTCTGATGATCATGTTCTTCCTGACACATGCACCTTTCAAACTGAAGAACCTATATAATTATAAGGTGCATAGGTCCTACATGTGAAATAAGAATAATTATATGTTAGTTTATCTATGGACCCTGCATGTGATCGTGTATGAAAATTGGAGGCTTCCGATTCCTCCTGACTATACCACGAAACCAGCTCCTTCAATATAGGGGTGTTTGTTTCGCGGCAGTAATTGAAGGGCTCATTTACCTCCAATTTTCTAACCACATCACAGAATCCCTTAATATAATATGCACTGATAAGCCTTCGACTGTAAGTATATAGAAAAAAAACCCGTCCCCTTTGTATACTTAGCAATCTTTATTTAAATAAGTTTTACATTATTTACAAGATATGGCCTACGGGAATGACTTACTTTTCAACTTAACACGACGGATATTGTAGTATAAAATTCTTACATCTGAAGTGAGCTTGAGATACGCGTTCCTGAAATGCAATCCAGGCGAATCCGAGTTTGGCGTTCGTGTAGGGCTGGATTCTCGCGCGGATTTGAAAATGGTACTCAAAGAATAATTTTCCCCTTGGCATAAATTTCTAGCTGCCACTTACAAACACAAACAAACAAACAAACAAACAAAGATGAGATAATTTTACATATATATTTAGTGACAATTTCTGCAGCATCTTGCTAGTTATAATATTCATGCATGCGTGTTGTACCTAAAATTTTAATTATTGCTATTTCAAATTTTATACATATGGATAGTAATTATTTGTGTTTGATAGCGTAGTCGAATGATATTTTTTCCCATTTATTTTATCAATTACAATATTACATCCCATGCCGGAATACCATTAAGGGACCCTGTGATGTAGTCAGAAAATTGGAGTTCAACGAGTCCTTCAAAAATTGCCACGAAACACCACCTATATGGAAGAGGTGTGTTTCATGGCATAGTCAGGAGCAATCAGATGCCTCCAATTCCCTTACACGATCAGTGGGTTCTTAAAGGGAGATTTTCTTGTTTTTGGTGACTTGGAAGGTCTGTGATTCCTCCAAACTGTGTCAAGAAACAGATCCCCTATTAATATACCATTGAGGGAGTCTTTCATGTTTCCTAGCATAGTAGAGAGGAATCAATAGCCTTCGAATTTACCAACAAGAGCTGGAATCTCCCCTTAATGACCCTGTGATCGTGTATGAGACTTGGTGGCTTCTGATTCATCCTGACTATGCCATGAAACAAGCTCCTTCAATATAGGTGTGAGTGTGTGTGTTTCGTGGCAATGTATGAAGGACTTGCTAACCTCCAATTTTCTGACTGCATCACTAAAGGGCACGTTCTCTCTTATTGGTAAATTGGAAGGCTATCGATTCCTCCTAACTGTGCCAGAAAACAGACCCTCTCAATGGTACAAATAGGGGGTCTGTTGTTTCATGGCATAGTTTGGAGGAATCACAGACCTTCCAATCCATCACCAACAACAACAACAAGAAGGGAATCTCACCTTAAGTGGTCGAAGGGAAGATGTGTATAAAAAAAAAAAAAATAAAAATAAAAAAATAAAAAAAATAAAAAGATGATCCAGCAATGAATTAAGCCATACACGATACGCCCTTACAAATTACATACAGCCTTAGTCTAAATATAAATGGTATTACCTTGCTCATTAGGCAACAGAATACACTGCAAGGAATCATAGAGAAAAAACAAAACAAAAAAACAATGCACACACATATACACCACACAAAGTAAAAAATAATAATAATAATAATAATAATAATAATAATAATAATAATCAATATGTATAATAATTTTCTTCTTAGCAAGCATTTTTGTGTAAAGTAAATGATAGAATGATAGAAAAAAAAATACACACACAAACAGTCGAAAATAATAATAATAATAATAATAATAATAATAAAAATAATAATAATAAAATTCAGTATGTATAAATATTTTCTGTTTAGCAAGCGTGTTTGTAAAGTAAGTAAGTAAGGATAGATAGACAGACAGACAGATAGATAGAAAAATGCTTAGGCCCCACACTATAATACTCCCTCCCCCCCTCCCTCAGCCAAGATTGACTCAGTTGTGTGTTGAATTAAGTCTGCATTGTCAGCTGTAATGTGTGTGTGTGTGTGTGTGTGTGTGTCAGCTGCAATTGTGTGTGTGTGTGTGTGTGTGTGTGTGTGTGTGTGTGTGTTCAAGTTCAGAGCATCAGTGTCTAAATGAATGAATGCAGGAAACAACAACAAAATGACCTAATTACATAAAAAGGTGACTAAAAAAAAAATTAATTGTATCTTAATTCTGCATGGGTCAGTAACGTTAAATTGAAGGAGTATACTGATTCCTCCAAACTACGACGGGAAACAGATAACCTCAACGTTAGTCATGTTAATTGTGTTGTTCGTGACTAAGTTTGGAGGGCCCAGCAGTAAGTAAGTAGCCTTCCAAAAGAATCTCTCCTTAAGGGGGTAACACACTTCTGGTATATTGGAGTGCCTTGATTCCTCCAAAGTATGCCAGGAAACAGGACCAAAAGAACAAAAATATTGGTGTTCTGTTGCTTGGAATAGTTTAGAAGAATCATTTGCTCCAATATTATCAAGAGTGTATTATCCCCTCAATTAATTTCACTTGGTGTTGATGAAAGAGACGAGTGTGTGTGGGTACAAGGTTGGGTTGGGTTGGGTTGGAGTCTCTATGGATAGGTAACGAAATAATTGGTGGAATCTGCAAGTCAGCTGCCTACACTCACGAGCAAAAGTTAGGTTCGTAAAATCCAAGAAACAGTAACTACAGTATAAGTAAAAAGAATAATATCCTCCTGTTGTTTTGTAGCACAGTTTGGAGTGCAAAAGTTAGGTTCGTACAATCCAAGAAACACGAACTACAGGATACGTAATAAAAAGTATAATATCTTTCTGTTGTTTTGTAGCACAGTTTGGAGTGCAATGTGCCCCTTCACTTCACTACAACAACAACCAACATGACACAACAACCAAAGATAGAATGATATGGAAAGGGGTCGACCCCAATCCTTGACAATCGTATTAATTAATCAAAGCTTTTCCATATGAACTAACTAACTCACTCACACACTCACTCACTCTCTCTCTCTCTCTCTCTCTCTCTCTCTAATTCCCACGCCACTCTCTGTCTCTGTCTGTCTGTGTCTGTCTCTCTATTTCTCTCTCTCTCTCTCTCTCTCTGTGGCATTGCATTTACTTTAATCTACCGTTGTTCAATCTTTAGAAATAAACTAGTGACCTTCAATTTACACATGTCGTATATATATTTTTCCTCCTCTTCAAACTTGTTATTTCATAGTCTTTTATTCATATTTTATCGTCACGTTATTTTCTGCACTTGGAATTTTTTTTTTTAGTGTTATCTTGTGACCTGTTATTCACATTGGGATTTTTTGTTACTACATAATAAACTTTTTAGTTATCTTATAAGTCGTGTTACGTTACCCCTTGCAATTTTTTTTTCTGTCTGTGTGTGTGTTATCTTTTATTTTCTATTTTTATTTTTTTACTAAATATTAATTATTTCGTGTTACGTTACCACTTGCAATTTTTTTTTTGTGAGTTTTCTAGTGATCTATTATTTACATTGGGGATTTTAATATTTATTAATTTTCTTTACTAATTATTAATGTTTTTAGTTATTCTTACAAGTCGTGTTATGTTACCACTTGCGTCGTTAATTTTTGGGCTCGTTATGTTAAATGGTTCATCAGGCCACACACTGCATGGTCACTTGACTGTCACTTCAACGTATTGAAGTGACGCAAACAACGTACGTACAGTCGAGTATAATAATCTGAGGTCACTGATGAGAATTTATTTAGGTCAAGTGTGATTAGTCAATGAATGATATTTTTCCCTTTCTTTTTTTTTGGACTGGGCAAGTTGACTGCATTGGCAAAATTATCACCTCAAAGCTGTGCCGAAAATACACACACACACACACACACACGTCACTACAAGACTCCCATAAGCCAATGTTACACTACAAGATCCTGGGAAAATCTGATAGCTAACTTTTGCTCGTGATTGTACACCAACCAACCAACCAACCACTCTACTAATATACCAACCAATAATCCAACTACACAACCAACCAACCAACCATTAAATCATCCAACCAACCAACCAAAAACTCAACCAACCAACCATTAAATCATCCAACCAACCAACAAAAAAACTCAACCAACCAACTAATCATCCAACCACTCAACCAACCCATTAAACCAACCACTCAACCAACTAACCAACCATTAAATCATCCAACCAACCAACCACTCAGCCAACCAAATACTCAACCAACCATCCAACCTCCTCACTCCCAGTCATTTCACAGTTGTGGGACATACCTTACTTAAAACCAAACTCTGAAATGCTTCTTGTAACTTTGTATTGGCTGAACTGTTTACATATTGGTTTTGTAACACAGAGGGGTGGGTGGGTGTATGTAGGGGTCACTGTAACAGGCTTCTTGTAACTTTGTATTGGCTAAACTGTATATATATTGGTCTTTGTAACACAGAGGGGTGGGTGGGTGTGGGTGTAGGGGTCACTGTAACAGGCAATACAAAACAAACAAACAAACATACAGGCGGATACAAAACGAGAAAAAATAATAACACAGAGCATCACAGTCTAAGAGTTAATGAATTAATGTTTATGTTCCTTTTCAGTGTATTTTGTAAACTTCAGATATTATAGGACAAAGTTTGTTTATCTTCTCTTTACAAACTCCTCAACGGATACCTCCAAAGAAAACTAATTGCCATATATTTTAATTTCTCCATGAGTTCAGAAGAATTTATTTTTATTCAGCTAATGATTTTTTTTTTTTTTTCAGAAATTATGAAGGTAAAGGATAAATATATTTTAAGGACCCTGCCTGTGATTGTGTATGAGACCTGATGGCTTCTGATTCCTCCTGACTATGCCACGAAACATGCTCCTTCAATGTAGGTGTGTGTGTTTCGTGGCAATATTTGAAGGACTCACTAACCTCCAATTTTCTGACTACATCACGGGGGTCCCTTAAGGAGGTAATTCTTTTTTGTTACATTGGAGTGCCTTGATTCCTCCAAAGTATGCCAGGAAACAGGACCAAACGAACAAATATAATGGTGTCCTGTTGCTTGGAATAGCTTGGAGGATTCAGTTGCTCCAAATACCAACACAAAATTTCCCACTTAAAGGATTATTTATATACGTCCAATTTGTCTTTACGACCAAAACCAAACTGATAAAAAAGAGTAAGGACGCATTTATTATACAGCAATGAAATATCAACACGAAACTTGGCAACTTGTTTACTTCAGTGTGTCTCAGATGGGGAGATGTTTACATTTGGAAACATATATATAAAAAAAAATATATCATAGTTTCACACAAAGTCATTCATATCACTATAGAAATGTTTGAAGAATACATAAAATATTTCCTTTATCAAATTGGCTGACGATTAAAAAAAAATCCAGATACAATAATAATAATAATAATAAAAAATAGTATCTTGAAAACCTTACTTGCTTAATTAATTAATCTGTGGAAAAAAAAAAAAAAAAAAAAATACACACACACACACACAAATAAAAAGTACAGTACATGATATTTTTCTTACTTGGTCTACTACGTACGTTCAGCATACAAGGTGGCTAAAGCAAAACTGGGTGTTGTCGAGGGAAGGAGAGTTTATCACGTAGCCTACTGTATAATTATATTGGCATCACTTTTATATATATACTGACGTCCAACAGATTCCTCTTATTGATCTATCACTCGTTATCACCAACTAACTGCCTCTTCTATTTTTTCTCAGTTGTCGTTTATTATTCTACACTTCACTCCTTTGTTCCTTTTCTCTTCAGTTAATAATAAAAAAACAAATAAAATCTCAGTTGTCGTTTATTATTCTACACTTCACTCATTTGTTCCCTTTCCCTTCTTGCAGTTAAGAAATAAAAACAAATCTAAAAAACAAAATATATGCGATGACTGCAATAAAGTAATACACACATTACTTTTAAGGTCTACAATAATTAATTCCCTGTAGCCTCCAACAAGCAGTCGTAGGTATAGATAGATAGATAGATAGATCTTCAGTGTTTATTCTCCAAACCAGCCCATCTATATATATATAATAATAATAATAATAGCTTTAGGCTCGGTGTCCCTTCTTCTCTGTATTTTCCTAAGAGGTTTTCACAGGCCCCATTCATTTCCCCACAATATTTTTTTTTCTTTCACACACGGTACTAAACACTCACTTGTCTTTTATTACACGTGCGTTATCATTTACCCATGAATGCACTCTTTCTTTTTTATCTTCAGTTGGGAAAGGAAATGGGATTCGTTCGTTTCGTAATATGGTCTAACATATTATTATTAGTCTGTTTGTTAGGGCACCACTGGTAGAAGAAGAATGTATGTATATTGTATGCGCATCACGGAGTATCTTTGTTTTGGACTCGTGTAACATTCCCGTCAAAACTGCACAATCAATATACATATCACACACACAAAAAAAAAAAAAAAAAAAAAAAAAAAAAAAATTACAAAAAATATAATAATAATAATACAATATAAACAAAACTGGCTTCCACAGAACAATAATAAAAACAAGATAAATAATAATAATAATAATAATGACAATAATAATAATAATAATAATAATGAGTGTCTTTAGGTTGCTTGTTTTGCGGAGTATTTTCATGCACTATTATTTTTTTCTCGTCACCATATATATAATTTTAATCACCATATATCAACACTATATCTTGGTTATGTTGTTGCACCATCTTGGGTCTGCATGTTGGTTCGTCGCCTCTCTTGCAACTGAAATGAAAATATAGGAATAAATATACATACTTCATACTACCATTGATGATGATGAGAGAGAGAGAGAGAGAGAGAGAGAGAGAGAGAGAGAGAGAGAGAGAGAGAGAGAGAGAGAGAGAGAGAGAGAGAGAGAGAGAGAGAGAGAAGAGAGAGAGAGAGAGAGAGAGAGAGAGAGAGAGAGAGAGAGAGAGAGAGATGAGAGAGAGAGAGAGAGAGAGAGGAGAGAGAGAGAGAGAGAGAGAGAGAGAGAGAGAGAGAGAGAGAGAGAGAGAGAGAGAGAGAGAGAGAGAAACTGAGGAAAAATATTTGTGTAGAGACATGTTTAATAATAATAATAATAATAATAATAATAATAATAATAAAATGGAACAGATCAGTGGGAATATACGAGCACACACACACACACACACACACACACACACACACACACACACACACACATCAATTTCCACGCTTCCTCCCCTCCTCTCTCTCTCTCTCTCTCACATACACACAACACCTGCACATATATAATCACTGGTATCGATCTCAAATGTTCAATACAGCTGTTTGCTTTGACTGGCCAGGTTGTGTGTGTGTGTGTGTGTGTGTGTGTGTGTGTGTGTGTGTGTGTGTGTGATTGATGCTGCTAAATTCTGTGTATACTTACGTCGTGTATATATATATGCTTGTGTGTATAATGAGACAAGTAAACACCACCTTCCGTCATGTATGTATATATGTATGTATATATGTATGTACAGTTGGGGAATAATGTATCTGAACACTGTTGGCGGCTTCTGGCAACATCCCCAAAAGTAAACACATCAATGAGAGAAAATATTTATGAATTGAAGAATAACTTTTATTTCACTGTCTGTAGTTGGTCGACGTCACCCAATATCAGTTATCGTTATGTAGTAATGAATAAATTATGTCTATTACTAACGTGTTTATCACTGACATTATTACCAGAAGCCGTCAACGGTGTCCAGATACTTTGTTCCCCAACTGTATGTCTCATTATAACGAACACATACACACCTACACACACAAAAAAGCAGGTGTGCATAAAATTACACACACCTGTATAAAGATAGGATTGATAGATAGATCAATAGATAAACCTTGAGAGAGAGAGAGAGAGAGAGAGAGAGAGAGAGAGAGAGAGAGAGAGAGAGAGAGAGAGAGAGAGAGAGAGAGAGAGAGAGAGAGAGAGAGAGAGAGAAGAGAGAGAGAGAGAGAGAGAGAGAGAGAGAGAGAGAGAGAGAGAGAGAGAGAGAAATTGGATGGGAAAAGAGAAGGGTTGGGTAGGGTGGGGTGAGGGGGGTGATGTGGGGCAGACTGGGCAGTAGAATGGAAGTGGGGGGGGAGGGAGCAGGGGCAGGGGTCAGAGCATCTCAATTCTTAGGGGTTGGGGGGTGTGGGGAGTGGGGGGGGGGGTGGAAGAAGCTGGTGAAAGTGGGGTGGGGAGGGGAGTAAAAGGTATGAGGGGACTGAAGTTGGGTGGTGATGGGGGTGGTGGGGGGGGGAGGAAGAAATAAAAGGGGGGGGAGGAGAGAGTAGAGAGGGTAGGGTAAGGGTAGGGGAGGAGAAAATAAAGAGTAGGAGGAGGAGGAGATAGGGTAGGTAGAACGAAGGAAGGGAAGGAAAGAATGAAGGGAAGGGAGGAAAGGAAGGGAGGAAAGGAAAGAAGGAAGGGAGGAAAGGAAAGAAGGAAGGAAGGAAAGAAGGAAGGGAAGGAAAGAAGGAAGGGAAGGAAAGAAGGATAGGAGTTAGAAAGAAAGGAAGAGAAGGGAAGAAGGAAGGGAATGAAGGAAGGAAGGGGGGCAGAAAGGAATGAAAGAAAGAAGAAAGGAGATGAGGAATATGAAAAGAGGGAAATAATAAATAGTATAGGGAGGAAGAAATGAGCAGAAGAAAAAAGAAGGAGTATAAGGTAAGGAAAGAACTGAACAGAGACAAATAGGGACGAGAGGAGAGAGAAATGGGGAGACAAAGGGAGGAGGGAGGAAGGGGAGAGAGAGTGGGTGGAGGGGAGAGAGTTGGTGGGAGGGAGGGGTAGGACGGAGGTAGGTGAATGAAGGGGGGAGAGAGGAGAGAGAGGGGGGAGGGAGGTAGGTGAATGGAGGGGGAGAGATGGAGGTAGGGAGGGAGAGAGGGGGGGGAGGTAGGTGAATGAAGGGAAAGAGGGAGGAGGAGGACGAAGGTAGGTGAATGGAGGGGAGATAGGGAGAGAGGGGAGGGAGGTAGGTGAATGGAGGGGAGAGAGGGAGGGGGAGGACGAAGGTAGGTAAATGAGGGGAGAGATGGGAGGGAGGGAGGTAGGTGAGTGAGGGGAGAGAGAGGGAGAGAGGGGGGAGGTAGGTGAATGAAGGGAGAAAGGGGGTGGGAGGGGAGAGAGGGGGGGAGGTAGGTGAAGGGGAGAGAGTAGGGTGTAGGATCGTGAGAGAGAATCATACTGGTGTGATGTAGGTAGGTAGGTAGGTAGGTAGATAAGTAGGTAAGTTGTAGGTAGATAGGTAGGTAGATAAGTAGGTAAAAGGTAGATAAGTTGTAGGTACTGTAGGTGGATGGGTGGGTAAGTAGGTAGGAGAAGGTAGGTAGGTTGGCTGTAGGTAGATAGGTAGATGGATGGGTAAGTAGGGAAAAGAAAGTAGGTAGATAGGTAGATGGGTGGGTAAGTATGTAAGATAAGGTAGGTAGACTGTAGGTAGATGGGTGGGTAAGTAGCTAAGAGAAAGTAGGTAGACTGTAGGTAGATAGGTGGATGGGTGAGTTAAGTAGATACGAGAAGGTAGGTAGACTGTAGGTAGATAGGCAGATGGATGGGTAAGTAGGTAGATAGGTAGATGGGAGGGTAAGTAGGTAAGATAAGGTAGGTAGGCTGTAGGTAGATGGGTGGGTAAGTAGGAAAGAGAAGGTAGGTAGGTAGGCTGTAAGTACTGTAGGTAGATAGATGGGTAAGTTAAGTAGATAGGAGAAAACATACAAAGAATTACAAAATGACCCTCAATTAAACAGCAACAGATCTATCAGTCCACGTGAGGCTGTTTTGGTTTTGCTATGCTCACTTGTTTATTAGAGTGAGGGAAAGAGCAAACAAATAGATAGATAGATATATATACGTGTGTGTGTGTGTGTGTGTGTGTGTGTGTGTGTGTAGGAAAGTAAGCAGGTATAGCTATGTATGATGTATGTAGGTTACTCTACGTGGGGGCATGAAAGTTGGTTGATAGGTGGGTGGGTGGGTGGGTGGGAAGATGGGTAGAGGTAGGTTGGTAGGTGGGTGGGTGGGAAGATTGGTTGAGGTTGGTAGGTAGGTAGGTGGGTGGGATGATGGGTAGAGGTTGGTGGGAAGGTGGGTTGTAAGTGGGTAGGTGGGTGGGAGAATTGGTAGAGGTGGGTTGTAGGTGGGTAGATGGGTAGAGGTAGGTTTGTATAGGTGGTGGGAAAGTGGGTAGAGGTAAGTATGTGGGTGGGAAAGAGGGTAGAGGTAGGTTTAAGGTGGGAAAATGAGTAGAAGTAGGTAGGTGGG
>JAWQEG010007274.1:0-10000 GCA_033782935.1 Petrolisthes cinctipes
ACATCCGTCTTTTCTCTCCATTAAGACAACAACAGCCCAACTGCGTCCCCTTCCCAAACACATCTGTCAACCACAACAAAACCCATCCTCTCCCTTCCTCCCCTTTCCTAAACTTCAATTATCAGCATCTCTGTCGGTTTACACACACACACACACACACACACACACACACACACACACACACACCACACACACACACACGCACACATATGTACTACTATCTGTTTAGGTTCTAGAAGATGACACACACACACACACACACACACACACACACATATGTACTAGTCATATGTTTTAGGTGCCTAGAGGATGGCATCACACCTGTCAATTTATCCGTCACACCTGGATGCCACCACGTTTAGGGTTTTGTGTGTGTGTGTGTGTGGTGTGTGTGTGTGTGTGTGTGTGTGTGTGTGTGTGTGTGTGTGTGGGTGTTGTGTGTGTGTGTGTGTGTGTGTGTGTGTGTGTGTGTGTGTGTGTGTGTGTGTGTGTGTGTGTGTGTGTGTGGTGTGTGTGTGTGTGTGTGTGTGTGTGTGTGTGTGTGTGTACCAACACCCGTGTAATGAACGACCCTTGTTAGTATGTCATCATCATTAGGTTCTTTGCACTGTCTTGTCATCACTGCTGTACTCCCAGAATGTTGCTTAAGGGACCCTGTGATGTAGTCAGAAAATTGAAGGTAAACGAGTCCTTCAAATATTACCACGAAACGACACCTACATGGAAGGAGCTTGTTTCGTGGCATAGTCAGGAGGAATCAGAAGCCTCCAATTCCCATACACGATACAGGGTCCTTAAGAGAAGATTCTATTGTTTACAAATTGGAAGCCTACTGATTCCTCCAAACTATGCCAGAAAACAAACGCCCTTAATGGTACATAATAAAAGGGGATCTGTTTCGTGGCATAGTTTGGAGGAATCACATACCTTCCAATTCCCCCCCCTCAAAAAAAAAAAAAAAAAAAAAAAAAAAAAAAAAATAATAATAATAATAATAATCTCCCCATAATTTAGTGGTAAGACTGCATGAGAAAATATCTGTTGATGCTCTGTTAAAGGTCAGTGGCCTGTGTTTCCTGCATTATGTTACACAAGCCACTTATGATAATCTTGATTTTCGTCTGTTTTGTTTTGTTGGTTTGGTTGTTGAGGGTGTAACGTTAGTCTACAGTCTTCGTAATGGTCAATAAGGCGGTGTAAAATTTTAATGTAGAGTATCGTGTATAGAGAGTGATGTGTTTGTGTGTGTGTGTGTGTATGTATATATATATATATATATATATATATGTGTATGTGTGTGTGTGTATGTGTGTGTGTGTGTGTATGTGTGTGTGTGTGTGTACAGAGGTGTATGTGGAGTTAATGTGCGTATGTGTGTGTGTGTGTGTGTGTGTTGTGGCGTCAATGTCTGTCTGTGTACCATATTCAGGAACATTCATGTGCATATACGATGGTGTGGTACAGGTACGATGGCTCCATAGACAAACAACAGTGCCGTCGTCCTACAGTACCACAACATCGTATACACCACGGATGTTCTGAATACCGCCCTGATTGTGAATTATTTTATGATGTGTGTATAAATAAGGTGTGTAAATAAGGTGTGTAAATAAGGTGTGTATAAATAAGGTGTATAAATAAGGTGTGTATAAATAAGGTGTGTAAATAGGTGTGTAAATAAGGTGTATTAAATAAGGTGTATAAATAGTGTGTGTATAAATAAGGTGTATAAATAAGGTGTCGTCATCTAGTGGGGCAGAGAGGAAGCAACAACACTTCGAAGCTCCAATATCTCCTCCATCTATAATGCGACACATGTGAAGCAGCCAAACACTCGAAGCTTCACTCATTAGGCTTCACTCGGGGCCTCACAACAAGAGTCATCACTGGTTTTCGAGACCCTACAGTACAGTCCTGAGGTGGAATACAAAACTGAATAAATATAAAAATCGAGATAAGCAAACAGGTTTCGAAGTTCTGACAATCCTCGAATATTTAAAGAACCTTATCCCAAACATTTTTGTAAATAATAATAATAATAATAATAATAATAATAATAATAGTAATAATGATGATAATGATGATGATGAATATGATGATGACCAGTTTATAGAAGCACAAACCACAAAATAACTCTTAACACAAACTGACAAACAGATATAACTTAACCCATAAATAAATAACAACGTCTTATGTAGTGTAGAGATATGACATACATATACGTTACCTACAGTTGACTTTGTTATAACAGACGTAATCCTCTGTTGTTTAAGGACTGGCGGTCACAAAGTAGATTAGAGTAAAGATTATGACAAAAACACGAAATATATAACTGTACGGAATGTGGGGACTGGCCGGCACCCTTTACACACACACACACACACACACACAAACTATACTACAACTAACACACACTACACACACACACACCACACACTAAACTACACTCACATACACACACACACACACTACACTCCACCCTACACACACACACACACACACACACACTACACTCCATCCACCCTACACACACACACTACACACACACACACACACGAAACAACATATTCCCAACAGTTGCTTCCGCCGACACTCCAACTTGGCTCTCACGGTTACAAACGACTTGCTAATAAGACACTACAGAGCTTCTTGTTGTTGTTGTTCCCTTCCTTACTCCACCCACCCACCACCACTTCCCTTTCCATACCGTCTGCCTGCCTGCTTGCCTGACTACCTGCTTGCCTGCTTCCTTCCTTGCTTGCCTCTACCACTCAGCATTTTCCTGGCTACTCTCTCGCATAACGGTACAGTCGCGAGCACTAATAAGTATACAGACAGTATCTTTGGTTGAAGTTTCTTTGAACATTCCACCAATTCACCAACGAAGTAATTCCAATGGAGATCTTATTATTGTTTGTTGTGCATTTATTTTCCTGTCTCTATAGGTATTCGAAGCACACCAGCTGGATACTAACTAGTGCTCATGACTGTACATACACGCTATCGATATTTTTCCGCACTATGCATAATTATGTTTTTGTCCACTATAACCCATGTATAGAACACTTTTACCCCTAATATCACCAATCACTATGCTTACTGTATCATTACTACCACTATTATCACCAGCCATTCCAGTACTACTATTCACCATCACCAATTATTCTAAACCTTTACCACTACCACAACCACCACCAATTATTCTAAACTTTACCACCACTACCACTAACACCACCATCAATACCACAACCAATTATTCTATACATTACCACCACCATCACCACCACCACCAGTACCGCCACCATTTATTCTAAACTTTACCACCACTATCACCACTACCATCACCATCACCACCACAACCACCTTCACCATATTGTATTCTAATCTCTACCACCACCATCATCACCATATTATATTCTAATCTCTACCACCACCACCACCACCACCACCACTACCGTCACTACCAATCACTATATATGTTTACTGTTAGGAGCACTGGGTCTACTACTGTACTGCCCCAAGCTGGCCCAGTACGTGTCGCTGTGGTCAGAAGTAAATTACCCTCCGTTATTCTACCTGCCTGTCCCCCCCCTCTCTCTCTCTCTCTCTCTCTCCCTAACTCCGCTTCCTCCCACCCACCCACCCACACACACACGCAGAGTCTAATCTACTCCATCTTGTGGGTGTGGCTGCTTGGCCTGGATGATGGTGTGTGGGTGTTTGAATGGTGTGTGTGTGGGTGTTTGAATGGTGTGTGTGTGTGTGTGTGTGTGTGTTTACAAATATTAGCGTGGGATGGTAAGGGAATGGATGGTAATGTATATAGATCGTGGCTGACAAGTTTTACGTTTCTTTCCTCCTCTTTTTTATCCTTGTAAGTAACTAATATATTGTGTACATTTCAAGGAAAACACAACATCAACTAATAACAACTATGTGCACTTCCATCACTAAACGTAAATCAGCCAAAGTAATAATAGAGACAGTTCCATTTCAAGACATTTATATGATTCGGGTCAACTTAGATTATAAATGGGAAGAAAGAAATCTGAGCTCGGGCAGAAAGACTTTACACCATAAGAGAGAAGTAGACATAGAGGAGGGACAGAAAGCACACACGAAGGAAAGAATAAAAGAATTGATGGACAGATGAAGAGAGGAAAGTGATTGGTTAGTGTCCCAAAAGTTTCCGGGTCAGAGATGTCCGTTTAGATGGGTGGGTGGGACAGATATTATTGCCATGTACAGTACAGCCACAATCAAATAACCACCAACACCTTCCTTCCGTCGTCCAAATAAATCAGTATCATATCAAAATATAATCGCACAACAACACCTTACGTCAACTCAACCACCTCAATTATTATTATGAGGTGCTACAAAATCATACACGTATTGTTCTTTATTACCAAGATATTTACTACGATGGAGGAAAGTGTCGGTGGATATTTGATTGTGGCTGTACAGTATGCTACAATGGAATGCTTGAAAGTAAATTTACCACAAGCCTGGAAGGAGAGGAACCCCACTTCCATATCGTGTTAACGTAACCAATGCTATACAACCACAACACCAGCAATAGACACAAACAGGCTGGTAAGGATGGCGTGCCATCTGGTGACTGGTACCAAACATAGCTATGGTGGTAGTTCTCTGTCTGTATGGTAGTTCTCTGTCTGTATGGTAGTTCTCTGTCTGTATGGTAGTTCTCTGTCTGTATGGTAGTTCTCTGTCTGTATGGTAGTTTTCTGTCTGTATGGTAGTTTTCTGTCTGTATGGTAGTTCTTTGTCTGTATGGTAGTTCTCTGTCTGTATGGTAGTTCTCTATCTGTATGGTAGTTCTCTGTCTGTATGGTAGTTCTCTGTCTGTATGGTAGTTCTCTCTCTGTATACTCTCTTGGCTTCCTCTGTCGGGCCATCTATACACCTTACCGTACAACTGCAACCGTGAGAAGGACATTATTCTCTCAGGAAGACACTGTTACTTGTATACTGTATTCCTGTTTATTCTTTGCAGCTGGAACTGATGAGGGTGAATGACTGACTATATTATTTTAAGGATGAAAGAAGACCTGTTCCATAGATTCACTTAAAAGAAATTTATACAGACTTTTTTTTAAGTGTTTATGGACTGACTCGTTCTATAAAAATATATAGTATACAGTATATATATATAAATTAAAGAGTGATTCAAACATTCTTCCAAAAAAAAAAAGTCTCTATAAATCAAACTCATTCATATTTTCCAAAACAAAAACTCAGCTCATTCTTACCAGGGTCCTCCTATCCTGACCAGACAAGATGGAATATATAATTATACACTGATATCTTTCCGTCCAGTGAGTGTTTGTTTGTTTACTTGGCCTGGTGGATCGGATAATGGGCCTTGGTAGGTGTCTGAGAAGGTAACTATAGTGAGCTGCTTGGACCCGTTACTTAGACGATGGGAAATAATAGAATCCATGTATATATATATATTTTTTTTTTTATCGAGTACGTTACCTATAGACAACCGGAGATCGAATCCACTTATGCATATTCATAGGGTGTGTACTCCATCTTGTGGGTGTGGGTGTGGGTGCTTGACATGGATGGTAGGGTGTGGGTGTTTGAATGGTGTGGGTGAGACGACGGGGGAAGATCCAACCCACACAAAAATTCATGGGAAATCGAATCCACTCAGATATTTATTTCTTCCCAATCGGGTTTCAGGTGCTAATCACGAGGCCACCAAGCTTCGTACAACATTCTCGCTGGTTCAGTAGTACAGTCTGGAAACAAAGTATATGAACCTCGATGGTGGATTCTGGTACAGTCATGGTCAAAAGTCTTGCATCGAGTGAGTGAAAGTGAGCCATTTGAGTGAATCTGATGAACCAATATTACAGAGACCATCAGTACAGTTAGAGTTTCGCACTGTTATTCTAAGGCGTTTCATTCGAAGGTGTTGCAGGACTATTTGACGTGACTGTACACCGTTCCCAAGAGTAAACATGTCAGTGGTATAAGAAAAATAACTAATTTTATATATATACCTTTACTAAAACGCAGACATTAATACAAATTTTAACCTAACTTTAATTCCATTCCTCGTGGGGCTGCTATCAAAATTTACCTACCCTACCACAACTACCCCTCCACCACACTGCACCTCGCCTCACCCATTCACCACTACCATCACCAACACCTAACCACAGTACCATACCATACATCCACACACACCACCATCCAACCACACAATCATCTACCCTCTCGCACTACCACTACCACCACTCAACCACACTACCATACACAACCCTTCACTCACCTATTATAACCATTCACCCCAACACCACTATCTGTCAACCACACTACCATCCTTCACTTCGCCTCACCTAAGCTTCCACCCACACTCCCACCACAACCACAACCACCACTTAACCAATTCAGATAACTCTCCCCTCCACTCTCCCTCCACCATAACCAACCACTACCACTTAACCAATCCAGATACCCCTCCTCTCCACTCTTCCACCACCACCACCACCACTTAACCAATCCAGATATCCCTCCCCTCCACTCTTCCACCACCACCACCACCAACACCACCACTTAACCATTATAATTCCCCCTCCCCTCCACTCTTCCACCCCCACAACCACCACTTAACCAATCCAGATATCCCTCCCCTCCACTCTTCCACCACCACAACTACCACCAACACCACCACTTAACCATTATAATTCCCCCTCCTCTCCACTTTTCCACCACCACAACCACAACCACCACCACTTAACCAACCTAATTCTCCCTCCCCACACCATCACATCTTCTGCCTCTCCCTTCCTCCCTCCCTCCCATACCTCTCCCAGAACAGTAATTATCTCCCTGTACTCTCCCACATTTAAGCACTCACTCTCCCACGTCATCAGTACTTACTCTTCCCATACACTCAGCATCCATCCCATCCCCTCTCCACACCCCAACAACACCTCTCTCCCACAGCCGCTACCATCCCTCTCACTCCTTTCTTAGCCCCCCATCCCTCTCACGTCTTCCTTACTCCCATCCCCCATCCCTCTCACATCTCCCTTACCCCATCCCCCATCCCTCTCACGTGTCCCTTATTCCCATCCCCCATCCCTCTCACATCTTCCTTACCCCATCCCTCTCACATCTCCCTTACCCCATCCCCCATCCCTCTCACATTTCCCTTACTCCATCCTTTATTCCCTCTCTGCCTCTTCCCAGCATTACCATCAGTACACTCTGTTGTTGTTGTTGTTATTATTATTATTATTATTATTATTATTATTATTATTTGTAGAGCTCTTCCTAGTACATTCTCACACAATGGTTAGGTTAGGTTAGGTTAGGTACAGTGATAACAGACAAATAACACGACGAAGAGATAGACAAATAGACATACAAGAAGACAGACATACAATAGATAGATAAATAATAACACACACACACACACACACAGCAGACAGACAAACACACACACACACACACACACAGCAGACAGACAAACACACACACACACACACGCACACACAGCAGACAGACAAACACACACACACATACACACACGCGCGCTGACACATACACTGTTATTATTATTATTATTGTTGTTTGTAGGGCTCTTCTAAGTACATTCTCACACAATGAATGGTTCGTTAACTCCGTATTTTAGTGTTATTACCAAGATCAAGAGAGTATTTATAATTAGATTCTCTTGATCTTGGTCACTACTGTATCTCTGCCTGCTTCGGATGTTAAACACTCTCAGTACCAACCACAAACAAATAAATAAATAGGTAAATAAATAAGTAAATAAATAAATAAGTAAATAAATAAGTAAATAAATAAGTAAATAAATAAATAAGTAAATAAATAAGTAAATAAATAAATAAATAAATAAAATAAATAAATAAATAAATAAAATAATAAATAGATAAATATATAAATAAAAAACAAGTAAATAAG
This sequence comes from Petrolisthes cinctipes, assembly GCA_033782935.1. Taxonomy (NCBI): domain Eukaryota; kingdom Metazoa; phylum Arthropoda; class Malacostraca; order Decapoda; family Porcellanidae; genus Petrolisthes; species Petrolisthes cinctipes. The sequence goes on from JAWQEG010007274.1 coordinate 7,969, forward strand.
TGGTAAGTAAGTAAATAAATAAGTAAGTAAGTAAGTAAATAAGTAAGTATATAAGTAAATAAATAAATAAATAAATGAATAAATAAATAAATAAATCCATCCATCAATCAATCAATCAATCGACATCAATACATCTTTTGGTTCGATGATGACTTAAGGAGCTGACTGAGTTATGGGTGAGAGTGTAGTGTACCCTCTCCCCCTCCCCCCATTGTAAACCCCCACTCCCTCATATGTTATCCTATAGCACCTCCTCCCCCTCCCCCTTCCCCCTTTTCCCTCCCCAATATTTCCTCTACTTCCCCCCACCGCTACCTCCCCCATCACCCACCCCTCAACACTACCCCTACCCCCAACATATCCTACATCCCCCCACCCCTTCCTCCCGTTCACCTACTAGCCCTTAAATCTACCCCCCCCCCAACATTTCCCCCCACCGCTACCTACCCCATCACCCACCCCCATCAACTCTACTCCCACCCCTCCCATCCCATCATTTCCTTCCCCCCTTACCTTCCCAATCACCCATCCCCCATCATTTCCTTCCCCCCTTACCTCCCCAATCACCCATCCCCCCATATCTACTCCTCCCTTCTCCCATCATCCACCCCCCATATCTACTCCTCCCTTCTCCCATCATCCACACCCAAATCTACCCCCCCCCTTCCCCCATCATCCACACCCCAAATCTACTCCTCCCTTCCCCCATCATCCAACTCCCAGTTTTACCCCTCCCCTCCCCCTCCCCTCCACCCCAGCGTCAGGGAGCGACCATGACCTCCCCCGCCACCGGATACCCAAACTCCCACAAGGTCGCCGACAAAACACTACCTCCCCCCCCACCACCACCAACCACCTCCATTCCCTCTATCCCCTCTACCTCCACTCCCTCAATCCCTCCACCACTTCTATTCCCTTCCTCCCTCCCCACCTCTAGTCCCTCAATTCCCCCACCAACCACCTCCACTCCCTCAATCCCTCCACCACTTCCCTCCCCACCTCAACTCCCACCCCCGTACCACCTCTACCCACCCTACCTACTCTCCCCCTTCCCCCCTCCCTACTCCACCTCACCCCTCCTCCACTCCATCTACCCACCTTCTTACCACCTCTACCCCCACTACCTTCCCCCTCTTCCTACACTATCTCCAATCCCTCCACCCCACTCCACCCTACCCCATTATTATGATCACCCTCCATCCACCTGGGCTCTGTCTGTTTCCTGGTTAGATTGGGAGTGTAATGTGTGCTCCACCCACGGTTGAATCAGTGAGTGGGTTGGTAGCGACAAATGTAATACTGTATGCTCAAATAATGAATGATTCTGTTGCATTAGTATTTCAGTCACTTACTCACTCAATCACTCAACCAGTCATAGTATTAAATTCGGTCAGTCAGTCAGTCAGTCAGTCAGTCATAGTATTTCAGTCACACTCACTCAACCAGTCATAGTATTTCAGTCAGCCAGTCAGTCACTCACTCAACCAGTCATAGTATTAAAATTCAGTCAGTCAGTCAAGTTAGTATCGTCCAAGCAGGCTAATAATTAAGGACCCTGTGATCGTGTATGAGAATTGGAGGCTTTTGATTCCTCCTGACTATACCACGAAACAAGCTCCTTCCATAAACTGTATAGGTGTGTGTGTGTTTCATGGCAATATTTGAAGGACTTTTTACCTCCAATTTTCTGACTGACTACATCACAGGGTCCCTTAAGGTAGTAATTCGCTTTTATTACATTGGAGTACCTCGATTCCTCCAAAGTATGCCAGGAAACAGGACCAGATGCACAAAATTAGTGGGCTTCTGTTGCTCGGAATAGTTTGGAGGAATCATGTACTCCAGATTTACCAACACCGTACTTCCCCCTTAACAAAAAACAAGCTGCTATGGGGTGGAATCGATAAAATTATGGAGGACACTACAGAAGTCTCCAGAGTGTGCCACGAAACAAAACAAAAAGTCCACCAGGAAGACCACCCTTACTACCACCAACCCTCCCTCCTTTTCATCCTCCTTCGGTCTCACGAGG
>JAWQEG010007274.1:12500-20000 GCA_033782935.1 Petrolisthes cinctipes
GATTCTTCCTGTGCCAAGAAACAAACCACACCTATATTATACTGAGGTAAACAAACCGCTTCCTGTTACACAATCTTAAGGGACCCTGTGATGTAGTCAGAAAATTGGAGGTAAATGAGTCCTTCAAATACTGCTACCAAACACCACCTATATAGGGAAGGAGCGTGTTTCGTGGTATAGTCAGTAGAAATCAGAAGCCTCCAATTCTCATACACGATCATAAAATTTTAATCCCCTTGTGTTCAGGGTTAATGACGTAACTCTGACAATGACGAGGCAAGTAACACTAACATGATTCTGAATTTTTATAAGGATTTTATGGGAAGGGAAAGATATGGAAGACTAAACGTGGAAATAAAATAAAAATAAAGATACAGACTTCATAAATACTTGAAATATTACATAAAGGAATTACAAATATATAACTACGACCCTATTACCCTAAACCCGCACCTTAATTTAGTCAAAGGAACTTACTTAATTAATCCAACCAACTCACTACTAGAGGGATATAACCACGTGTTTATCAAAGTCACCCTAAAATGTGCATCGATATATTTGCAACATTAAACTTTCACTCGTCAACCCAAAACCCCCTCTGTGGATGTCTGCCCTAATGACCCTCTTGTACTGAACCCCCTATAAATCCTTCTTAACAAATCATACCTTGTCCTTAAAGGGGGAAGTTTTGTGTTGGTAATTCTGGAGTAACTGAATCCCCCAAACTTTTCCAAGCAACAGAACACCATTATTTATTTTTGCTCTCCTGGTTCTGTTTCCTAGCATACTTTGTTGGAGGAATCAAGGCACTCCAATGTAACAAAAGCGAATTACCCCCTTAAAGGTGAGGCAATGTGTTTTGGGCGAACTGGAGGTCTACTGAATCCTCCACACCATGCCAGGAAACAGATAATGCCAAGGTATAATAGTAAGGGGATCTGTTTCTTAGCATAGGTTGAAGGGGTCGACATCCTTCATTTCCCTTTGGTTCCACTCGCGTCTATCAAAAAAAAATTACTGCTAAATATTTCAGTGAATCCTTTTGGGGGCAAGGAAAGGAAGGAAAATGTGACTAAAATGGGAGACTTCAATGCGCTTTAAGTAGATATCATTCCACTCATACCATAAGAATGATAATTAATAGGAAATAAGGTTTAATCCATTAGTATATGAAATAATCTATGCCTTACATACATTCTAGATAAAAAATATAATAAATACGTATAACAGTACCCACACTCTAAGACATATACCACAACAACGAAATGCAAGAACGAAAAATTACGAAAAATATAGTAATAACTATGACATGTGTGTGTTTGTGGAAGGCGGAGATCCATCCATAAACCTCAATCTGAAATCCGGGTTCTTCACCACAACAACAACGAAAGGCCAACAAACACGAAAACTGATCAAATTATAAAAAGAAGGACGTGGGATACAATAGACTAGATGACTGTGTGGTTAGGTTAGGTTAGGTTAGGTTAGGTTAGGTTAGGTTAGGTTAGGTTAGGTGGGCAAGCAATAAATCTCAGTCCATTGAAGTATATAGAGGCCTTGAAATATATAGAGGCCTTTAAATATACAGTAGAGGCCTTGAAATATATAGTAGAGGCCTTGAAATATATACAGTAGAGGCCTTGAAATATATAGTAGAGGCCTTGAAATATATAGAGGCCTTTAAATATACAGTAGAGGCCTTGAAATATATACTGTAGAGGCCTTGAAATATATACAGTAGAGGCCTTGAAATATATAGAGGCCTTGAAATATATACTGTAGAGGCCTTGAAATATATAGAGGCCTTGAAATATATAGAGGCCTTGAAATATATAGAGGCCTTGAAATATATAGAGGCCTTGAAATATATAGAGGCCTTGAAATATATAAAGGCCTTGAAATATATAGAGGCCTTGATATATATAGAGGCCTTGAAGTATATAGAGGCCTTGAAATATATAGAAACCTTGAAATATATAGAGGCCTTGAAATATATAAAGGCCTTGAAATATATAGAGGCCTTGAAATATACATAGGGTCTTTGCCACACCAAGGTAAGGAAGGTATAAATAAGGCCAACATGAGAGGAGAAATGAAGAGATTATAACGAAACGTGGGAGTATTCTGTGTGGTGGGTAATCAATGAACCTTGAATTTTCCCCCTTTCCCACTCTTTCAAGGCCACTTCCTTCACCATGCAATTCCTAGGTATGAAGGGGGTGGTGGTGGGGGTGATTTCTCGTGGCGGGGGAGGTGGTGGTGGGGAGGAGGGGAAGGGGGGAAGGAAAAGGGGGAGGGAAAAGGGGAGAAAAGTGGAAGGAGGAAGGGGAAGGGGAAAGGGGGAAGAGGAAAGGGAAAAGGGAAGAAAAGGGGAAGGAGAAATGAGAAAGAAGAGGAGGGGGGAATGGGAAAAGGGAAGGGGAAGGAGAAAGGGAGGAGGTCAAACTAGGAGTGGAACGCGGTACACACAAGGACAGACCCAGAATTAGTAGTACTATTGCACTGCACATCTCCCAACACAATGACCACCAACACAATAATAATGATGATCCAGGATTACTAAACCGACTACTGACATTATGAAGATCTGTGTAATGGTAAATCAGCCTGAGTGTAGCTTGACTGGGTTGCACAAATAATTATTGATACTGGTTAAGGGGGTCGTGTAATGCTCTGTAGTTTAGGTAAATTGGAGTCGACGTGGCCCTCTGAACGATGCAACAAAACAGACTCCCTGCTACTCGTATACTGAGATGATTTGTTTCCTGACACAGTTTGTAGGAAGCAGTATCCTTCTAATTCACCTAAAGCATATTAATTGTCCCCTTCATAGTAGATGTGATTATCCTTAAGTGAAAGTAAATAGCGTGGACTACAAAGTTATTATCATTTATTTTTTCATCATCGTCTACAGAAGATATCGTGATTTGTTGAGGTACCGTACATATGTGTGTGTGTGTATGTGTGTGTTCATCCTCTCCTCACCTAGCCTATACCAATGGCGCCACCCCTGCAGTCTGTTCAAACACCATCCATCCCCTGGGCAAACACACACACCTGAGTAAGGAAGGGCAAGGTGTATGGGGTAAAGAAACTCAGGTACCGTGTAAGCTCCAGTGTAGAAATGACATCACCCACAACTTGGTTCTCTACTACTACTACTACTACTACTACTACTACTACTACTACTACTACTACTACTACTACTACTACTACTACTACTACGACTATAGTGTTCTCGTCACTCATAAAACTACAGACTCCACACACAAACAACAACAACAACAACATCATCATCATCATCACCATCATCATCAATACACCATTTCCCATCATCCAAGGAGTAAACAAAGACACTTTTAAATACGTGTGATATCGGTTCTGGTAACAGTGTAGTACCAGACGTCAGAGGTAGTGGTAGTAGTGATGATGTTTTTCGAGGGAGGAAGTTGGTCTGTTCGACACACTTTGGAAAAACTGTACACTACATGAGACGAAGCATGAGTTGTGGCAGTGTTTCGAGTAGACCAACCACCCCCCATTAAAAAAAAAAAAAAAAAAAAAAAAAAAAAAAACACACACACACAGTCACACACACGCACACAACAACAACCACTGACACTCACTCCACAATCATCTACAAAGAAACAGTGGACAAATAGAGTTGTATACTAGTGCAATCAGATGGCCCAAATAAGAGGACAATGTATGGATATAAAGAGTCACTATCCACAGGCAATTAATTTTCTTGCCCTCACGCAGTATACAGTAGCAATCTATCCATGTGGTAATTGTAATGATGGTTAGGTGTATGCATGGTTTTTGGTAATGGTCCTCACGCAGTACAAAAACAACTGAAGGGAACGAGTAGAATCAAAGACTGACTAAGTGTACTGTGTGGTCAAGTACAGTATAGGCTATATTGTGAGCTATTTTAGAGGTTCTGTCTGTTTGTCAGTCTGTATGTCTGCGTAGTGGTGGTGGTGGTTGTTGTGGTTTTTGCTTTTGACTCGTAAGTAGTTCCATATACACAGAGGGGAACGAACGGAATCAATTGACTGACTGTACTATGTGGTCAGTACAGTACACCAGCCATTGTGGGAGGTCTGTTTGTAGTGGTGGTGGTGAAGGGACCCTGTGATGTATAGTTAAAAATTTGGAAGTAAACGAGTTCTTCAAATATTGCCACGAAACACCACCTATATAGAAGAAGCTTGTTACGTGGCATAGTCAGGAGGAATCAGAAGTCCCCAATTCTTGTACACGTTCACAGGGTCCCTTAATGTACAGTAGTTAAAAATTTGGAAGTAAATGAGTCCTTCAAATATTGCCACGAAACACTACCTATATAGAAAGAGCTTGTTTTGTGACACAGTTAGGAGGAATCAGAAGCCTACAATTCTCATACACGATCACAGGGTCCTTAATTAAGTAGTATTTTTTTTTACCCTCACGCAATAAAACTGAAACACAGGGAGATGAACGGCATCCCCGAATGACTGAGTATACTGTGTGGTCAGGTCCAATACACGGCTATGGTAGGGGGTCTGTCCGGGTGGTGGTGGTAAAGTTAGATGTCTAGTGTTCCGGTGTGTGGTGGTGGAAGTACTCGTAGTGTTGTTGTTGTTGTTGTTGTTGTTGTTGTTGCTGTTGTTGTTGTTGTTGTGGTGGTGGTAGTTATTGTTGTTATTGTTGTTGTTGTTGTTGTTGCTGTTGTCGTTGTTAGTTGTGGTGATAGTTAATGTTGTTGTTGTTGTTGTGGTGGTTATTGTTGTTGTCTGTGTGGTGATGGTTGTGGTGGTGGTGGCAGGGTGTCTAATGTTCCGGTGTATGTATGTGTGTGTGTGTGTGGGTGTGCAGCAGGTGGGCGGTAGGTAGGTCTAGGGTAAGCTGGACACTGGACTAGATTGGACTGGACTGGGCAACTCCGTCCGGATTATAAAACAGGATTGCTCGATATCATACTCTGTTGTTGTTGTTGTTGATGATGTTGTTGTTGTTGTAGTAGTTGTTGTTGTTGTTGTTGTTGTTTTTGTTGTTGTTTTTGTTGTTGTTTTTGTTGTTGTTGCTATAATTTCTAAGTGATATTATTTTTCGATTTGAGGGATGTTTCGGGAGATGGTACAAAGTCGTGTCTCCATTATTGCAGGGAAACTCAAAAGTCGCGTTTAGAAAATTGGTGAATATTAAATGTCTCGTAAACACCGAACCATTCGATATTGGTTAGTTATTATTTGTGGTCTCAGTGTTTTTCATTCTAATTTAAAAGGGGGTAGTGCAGTGTTGGTAAATCTGAAGCAAATTATTCCTCCAAACCATTCCAAGCAACAGGATACCATTATTTTTGTTCATCTGGTCCTAGCTGTTTCCTGGCATACTTTGGAGGAATCACTAACCCTCCAACCACAGATTACCTACTTTCTTAAGGAGGTATAGTACAGTGTTGATAAATCTGGAGCAAATGATTCCTCCAAACTATTCCAGGCAACATACCACCATTAATTAATTTTGTTATTCTGGTCTTGTTTCCTGGCATACTGTGGAGGAATCAAGGCACTCCAATGTACCAAAAGTATATTACCCCCCCCCCTCTCCTCCTCCCAAACATACAACAACAAGGTACACAAGGTCCTTTCTCCCTTGACATAATGACGAGAGAGATTATGTGATTTGACGTCAGCCCTCATTAAAACGGAATGGTGACGATGCCGACAAACTAAACTACACTACAACACCCCACCACCCACACCAAGCCAAGGGGTAACATACACGTAATTTTACTCTCCTTCTCTCCTTCCTTTTTCTTACACACATACACAGCCATACACAGCAGTCACAACTCATTAAAACGGAATGGTGACGATGCCGACAAACTACACTACAACACCCCACCCCCTACAACAAGCCAAGGGGTAATATAATCATAATTTTACTCTCCTTCTCTCCTTCCTTTTTCTAACACACATACACAGCCGTACACAGCAGTCACAACTCATTAAAACGGAATGGTGACGATGTGACAAACTAAACTACCTACACTACAACACCCCACAACAAGCCAGGGGGGTAACATACACGTAATTTTACTCTCCTTCTCTCCTTCTTTTTTCTTACACACATACACAGCCGTACACAGCAGTCACAAGTCACTCCTCCTCGTATACACACACACAGCCTACAGTCGCAGCTATAATAGTAGTTTTTACCCACCCTCTTAAAAAACCCAAACACTAATGTAATACAACTTTTCTAATGTTGGTACACACATATATATATACAGTGAATGATAATGATTTTTACCCACCCATATTAAAGCCAAAATAATTACATAACATATATTCACTCCTCTTTTTACACAATAAATAAATAAATACATAGACAATAATATTACCCACCCTTTAAAAAACAAAACAAAAACAAAAAATGACGTATATATTAGTAACATAACTTTGCTTACCCCAGAACACAGACAGATACAGTCCATTCATAATAATTTTTACCTACCCTATTAAATTCCCAAAAAATTACATAACACAACTTTACTCTATCCACTTAATTACATTGGAGTGCCTTGATTCCTCCAAAGTATGCCATGAAACAGGACCACCAGATGAACAAAAATAATGGTGTTTTGTCTGTTGCTTGGAATAGTTTGGAGGATTCAGCAGCTGCTCCAGATTTACCAACACTGTACTTCCCCCTTTTAATACTGTGACTATCCTAAACTGAGAGAAAAAAAATACTGTAACTTCTTGTATATAACTTACTGTATATAACTTCACTATGTATCCTGGAGAGTGAAATATATAGGCAACATCAAAACACGACACTCGCTCTCTTGGACGTGGGAGGGATAGATAAATAAAGCAGTGTCTTAATTATAGGGTTTAAGGTGCGTATAGAGAGTCACTTCTCTTCCCTCCCTCCTTCTCTCCCACGTGTGTGAAGGAAGGTGGAGGGTATGATAGCGTGACGGTGATGACGGGAAGGTGTTGAAGGAAAGGTGTACAGTGACGTCACCTCTCTCCCTTCTTTCCTTCCTTCACTCTCCTCTCTCTCTCTCTCTCTCTTCTCTCTCTCTCTCTCTCTCTCTCTCTCTCTCTCTCTCTCTCTCTCTCTCTCTCTCTCTCTCTCTCTCTCTCTCTCTCTCTCTCACCTGATCTCAACTCCTCTCTCTCTCTCTCTCTCTCTCTCTCTCTCTCTCTCTCTCTCTCTCTCTCTCTCTCTCTCTCTCTCTCTCTCTCTCCTTCTCCCTCACTCCCTCCCCGTCTCTCTCTCTCTCCTCTCTGCCAACGGGGTAAGAGTGGACACGAGTGGAAGATTAAGGGACCCTATGATGTAGTCAGAAAATTGGAGATAAATGAGTCCTACAAATATTGCCACGAAACACTACCTACCTACATGGAAGGAGCTTGTTTCGTGGTATGATCAGGAGGAATCAGAAGTCTCCAATTTTCAGGGTCCTTAAAAGAATGATAAGACAGGCTTCTTCAGTATATA
>JAWQEG010007274.1:25000-53183 GCA_033782935.1 Petrolisthes cinctipes
TTCTCTCTCCTCTTTCTAATCCTTTCTATGTCTTTCCTTCATTTCTTGTCCCTCCTCCTCTCCTTTTTCCCTCTCTTCTTCCTTCTTTTCTATGTCTTTCCTTCATTTCCCTCTGTCATTTTTTCTGTCCCTCATCCTCTCCTCTTTCTCTCTCCTCTTCCTCCTTTCTATGTCTTTCCTTCATTTCTTGTCCCTCCTCCTCTCCTCTTTCTCTCTCCTCGTTCTCTTCCCCTTCCTTCTCATCCTTTTTATGTCTTTTCTTCATTTCCCTCTGTCACTTTTCGTGTCCCTCATTCTTTCCTCTTTCTCTCTCCTCTTCCTCCTCCTTTCCTTGTCTTCCCTTCATTTCTCTCTGTCCCTCCTCCTCTCCTCTTTCTCTCTCCTCTTCCCCCTCCACATCCTCTCTATGTCTTTCCTTCATTTCCCTCTGTCACTTTTCCTGTCCCTCCTCCTCCTCTCCTCTTTCACTCTCCCCGTTCTCTCCTAGTCTTAATTCTTTCCCCACTTCCATAATTATCTTCTACAGTTCCTCTCTTCTTCATTCTCACCTCTCCTTCCACATCCTCGCTTCTCCACCTCCTAGCCACACACACACACACACACACACACAGAGAGAGAGAGAGAGAGAGAGAGAGAGAGAGAGAGAGAGAGACATTGCTTTACTGACTGGAGAGAGAGAGAGAGAGAGAGAGAGAGAGAGAGAGAGAGAGAGAGAGAGAAAGACCTTGCTTTACTGACTGGAGAGAGAGAGAGAGAGAGAGAGAGAGAGAGAGAGAGAGAGAGAGAGAGAGAGAGAGTCCTTGCTTTACTGACTGGAGAGAGAGAGAGAGTCCTTGCTTTACTGACTGGAGAGAGAGAGAGAGAGAGAGAGAGAGAGAGAGAGAGAGATGTTTGGTTGCCAGTACCGCTCGTAATGACCGTGTTTAGTGTGGATGGAGGAGAGAGAAGAGACAGCTGCTGGCTAGGGTGACAGACAGACTTACATGAACCACACACACACACACACACACACTATATATAGCCTATATCTGTCACACAATATACAGTATATATCTTACATACACACACATAATGTATATACTGTATCTTAAACACACAATAAATAAATAAATATATAAATAAATAATATTATATATACTGTATATTACAAACTCACACAATGTATTATCTTAAACATAGACTACACACACACACACACACACACACACCATAAATAATATATCTTGCGCGCGCACACACACACACACACACACACACTTCTCTCAAACCCCACATTTTCAGAACCACAGATATCGGTTACCATTTACAGCTTCCCCTCATAATTTCGTGGTCAGCTACACTCGCGGTGAAGTGTGGTCACCCTCAACGCCTCTCTCTCTCTCTCTCTCTTCAGTCAGTAAAGCAAGGTCTCTCTCTCTCTCTCTCCAGTCAGTAAAGCAAGGTTTCTCTCTCTCTCTCTCTCTCTCTCTCTCTCTCTCTCTCTCTGGTCAGTAAAGCAAGGTCTCTCTCTCTCTCTCTCTCTCTCGTCAGTAAAGCAAGGTCTCTCTCTCTCTCTCTCTCTCTCTCCTCTCTCTCTCTCTCTCTCTCTCTCGTCAGTAAAGCAAGGTCTCTTTCTCTCTCTCTCGTCAGTAAAGCAAGGTGTCTCTCTCCCTCACTATCTCTCTCCAGTCCGTCAAACAAGGTCTCTCTCTCTCTCTCTCTCTCTCTCTCTCTCTCAATCAAGCAAGGTCTTAATTACAATCTACACATTCTTCAGGGCTCACCAAACAAACAATAACAATACTCATGATTTAGATTCACCAATACAAAACCTCAATTGTATACTCGCTTACTCACTTACCCACTTACTTACTTACTTACTTACTTACTTACTCACTTCTTTCAACACCTAGCCTAACCTTATCAGTGGTGGTGGGTGGGGGGTGAGGTGTGGTGGTAAATTTAAGAGGAGCAATTCACTTTCGTTACATTGGAGAGTCTTGATTCCTCCAAACTATGCCAGGAAACAGAACCACATGAACAAAAAATAATGGTGTGTTCTGTTGCTTGGAATAATAGTTTGGAGGATTCGGTTGCTCCAGATTTACCAACACAAAATTCCCCCCCCCCCTTAAAACAATCTCATTAATTACGAGAAAATATTGAAATGAAACACCAACTAGAAGACAAGAAATCCAAAACTAAAAAAAAAAAAAAAAAAAAGTATTAGGCCTATATGAACAAAAAGAAGAATATTAGGATAGCTGAAGGATATTTGTATTGGCCTATAATTATCGGAACTGTAAACGAGGGACAAATTCGAGAATATAACAACCTACAATAATTCAAGTTGGTCACGAAAGAACAGCAAAACAATTAATTAAGAACAGCAGAACAATTAAGTACAGCAGAACAATTAAGAACAGCAGAAGTAAGAACAACAGAACAATTAAGAACAGCAGAACAATTAAGAACAGCAGAAGAAGTAAGAACAACAGAACAATTAAGAACAGCAGAACAATTAAATTATCTTCCGTCCTCAGAATGACGATGAAATATAACATGCACTCGCAGACCAAACTTTTCCTACTCTGCTTCAAGGCTCTCCCACATTGAGAAGAAATTAACGTGAGCAAGGTTAGGCTACCTCTCTATCTCTTTGTCTTTACTAGAGAGACACGTATTTTTTTTTTTTTTTTCATCAGGCTGTTGATATTTACAACGTAAGGTAACATTACATGACAGTGTATTGTTATGGTAAATGGTTTTAACTCACATTAATATGTTCTGTCAACGAGTACCGTATTCTGTATATGAGAGAGAGAGAGAGAGAGAGAGAGAGAGAGAGAGAGAGAGAATCCCAGCTCTCTTCCCTAATCAACAACACCCACACTCAAACTACTAAAATAACTAAAGTATATTTCTACTCACGCCTGCCTTCACTGGTCTTGGTACAGTAAGGGTACAGTAAGAGTAGCATGAAGCTCTTTTAGACAGAGCAGTAGGCTACAGTTGCTCTATAGTTCTGGAAGATTTTATACATTATTGGAATATGCATAGATAGCCTAATGAGCTCATGATTTTTTTTTTTACTTCATACATTTCACGAAATATATAGTTTTGAGCTGGCAATCTTTCACTTGCTGCCATCTTGTTGCTATAAAAAGTCTAGCATTATCTATATACAATTTCATGACATTACAGTTTATCACATAACTGAAGAGGAAGTAAGAACACTACGCTAGGCCTAAGAGTCCCTGTAGCACGAAGGAGGAGAATGAGACGATAAACAGCAAGTATGAAGCAAATACAAATGAAGGATGGACAGTTGAAGAATTGAAAGTGAATGACTCGAGTTACTCTCTTCTGTCAAGATAATATAGGCACACTGCTGTATATATTTAATTGTACCAGGGATCTAGAGTTTTATTCTAGGCTATGATATGCATGGTATAACAACAAAGAGTTATTTTACCATGATGATAATTTGTACTAAGTCATGACGAAGGTATGTTTTCTATACAACTTACAATAATTTTATCCTACATCTCCTTTACATAACAATTAACTTGTGTACTGTACACTCGCAATCAAAAACATGTATCCAGGCTTGTTTCGAATAGCATGATCGAGTAGCCTATTAAGCAGGCTCAAGCAAATATGAGACAGGATAATCGTTGTAATTGGTTCACTAGCATGTCAAATTATTCGAAAATTCAACAAGATCTTGAAATTTTGGATTGCAAGTGTATCTACCCTACTAGGCTATACTGAAGAGACATAAGCCTACTACTCCCCTATTCTGTACAGTAGTTGCTCCAGGCTCCTCTCTCACCGTTACTTCTGTCCACCCATCATTATTTCGTCAGCTCTACGCACAACATGTCGAGGCCTAGCTATAGTCCAGCTGCATGCATCCCTGACCCTTCCTTACCTTGGGTGCGTGTGTGATGCGAGTGACAGGCTGTCTGTACCGTAAACAATCATCCCCTGCTGGCCACCACAACCTAACCCAGATACCTCGCATGGCTGGCTACCGTTGAGAAGAATATATGTTGTGGTGTTGGAGGGATGGTAGCGGAAACTTCATAGCACCACGGTCTCTCTCTCTCTCTCTCTCTCTCTCTCTCAAGCACAGCCACTTGACGCCTTGGCTATGGCAATGGGTCACGCAGAACGTTAGCTGCTTCTTCTTAACAGATCTAAATGAAGGATTCACTACAACTTCCGAGCTTCCACTCCCAATCCTCATCCACATTTTTGTTAATCTGAATTATCACATGACTAATAGCTTCCACTCAGGAACCTTCAACTCATCTTTTTCATTTTAATTTCGGTTTAACTTTACTACAGAACAATATACAACCCTTGCCAATCAAAATATTTTTCTAGTGTTTTCCTAGGTTTGGTTAGGTAAAGTTTGGTCACTTGGGGGGGGGGGTGCATTATCTGATAGAAGCCACATTTGTGGTCGTTCTCGCTGTACACTCGCAATCCAAAAATTTGTGTCCAGGTCTTGTTGAAGTTTCGAATCATTTGACATACTAGTGAACCAATTATAACGCATATCCTGTTTCATATTTGCTTGAGCTCGCTTAATAATCGAACAGGCTATTCGAAGCAAGCCTGGATAAATATTTTGGATTGCCTACCACTTAAGGTACCCTGTGATATAGTCAGAATATTAGAGATAAATGAGTCCTTCAAATATTGCCACGAATCACCATCAATATACAGTAGAAAGAGCTGTTTCGTGGCATAGCCAGGAGGAATCAGAAGCTTGCACCAAGTCTCATACACGACACAGCCCGGTGGTGTAGTGGTTAGCGCGCTCGGCTCACATCCGAGAGGTCCTGGGTTCGAATCCCCGGTCGGGTGGAGACAATTTGGGATTGTTTCATTAAATGTGTAACCCCTGTTCACCTAGCAGAGAATAGGTACGGGACGTAAGTCGATGAGTTGTGACCTCGCTATTCCGGTGTGTGGAAAAAGGTTCCAACCTTACCCAAAGATCGGTCACTACGAGCTCTGAGCTCATTCCGGGAGGGTAATAGTTGGCGAGCACGTGTCCAGGACGTGATCAAGACCAGGTGAAACAAACAAACGATCACAGGGTCCTTAATTAAGGGGGTAGTACAGTGTTGGTAAATCTGGAGTAATTGATTCCTCCAAACTATTCCAAGCAACAGGACATCATTATATCTCTTAATCCGGTCCCGTTTCCTGACATACTTTGGAGTAATCATGTGTGACAGTGAATGTGAATGAAAGTGAATAAACTGAATCCAGTACATGTGTTTTGTATTACTGCATTAATTGCTCTTCTCATTACTTTTTGGTAGGGGGTGACAAGACTTTCGGACCACCCTGTACAGTACACTACCTCACCCATTACAAATAACACCCCATAATGTTACACCTATACACCCCATAATGTTACACCTACACCCCATAATGTTACACCTATACACCCCATAATGTTACACCTACACCCCATAATGTTACTACACCTATACACCCCCATAATGTTACACCTATACACCCCATAATGTTATTACACCTATACACCCCATAATGTTACACTTACACCCCATAATGTTATTACACCTACACCCCATAATGATACATCTATACACCCCATAATGTTACTACACCTATACACCCCCATAATGATACACCCACACCTCATAATGTTACACTTACCTTAATTACTGATGAAGGAACACAAACGGAGAGAGGATGGAACATTACTAAATTTTTTAAAAAGGTACACACCTATTAACTAACACCTGTCATCACACCTGTCAAAACAACACTTGCAATGACGACCAGTGTTGCCAAGTCTGTCTGATTGACGAAAATTTCCCAACTTCAACATCAAAATTTCCCTTTTTAACTCAACTTCAATATCGGAATTTCCCCCTTTTACCTCAACTTCAACATCAGAATTTTCCTTTTGATGTGAAGCCAATCATATTTAGTTATCATACCAAGCAAGACCAGTACTAAATCATATGCCACATCTAGGACTCTACTGATGGATTCCTCGGCTGAAATAGAAGCAAAAACTATAGCAACTGTATCTTTAAGTTTACTGGCATCACTATCATATTCATTATCACCGTAGTGAATCACAGTTAACATTAAATAATATAGTTACTGATAGGCTACATGCATCGTTACACGGCCTAGGTAAACCTATTTATTACCTAGGCTGTGCATCATAATAAGTCATGTTGGTGATGAGATGATTGAGATGGAACATGTGGCATCTTGGATAGCTTCACCGTATCTTAGCAGTGTAGTACAAAGCAACAGTGGCTCTGACAAGGTTACTCAACACCTTGGTTTGGCTTATACATGTAGAATATATTATGGACTCAACAGAAGTATTAAATATTGGTGTTGTCTGTACCTGTGCAGGAGGACAAAGAATAAGGTGTATAGGCCGTTGGTTCTCCCAGGTTTACTTCATTGGTATGTGGCTTGTTTCGGAACTGACCCTGCATACTGTACAGTACAGTAGGGCTATATTCAAAAGAATTGAACCTTGGTGAAGGAGGCCAAGGGGTATGTCTCACAACTCCTGGCTGATTCAATTCAATTATTCATGCAGGGTGGTACGGGGGTTAGGAAGGGTGTCTGCATAGAGGTTTGCCCAGAGGGATCCCAAGAGATGAAGCCAAGAGCTGGGAACAGCAAATTGTTGCCGGGCATATGCTCCCCAATGATGTTGAACAGTAACTTGAAAGTATATGAAATTTAACTGTATCTTTACTAAATTGGCCTACAGTATTCTGTACAGCATAGAACATTGTTTAGAGTGTGTCCTTATTATAAAATTTAGTTCAGATTACATTACTGTATAATTATATTCACCTCTTGTTTCTCTTCCACAGTGCGGTACTCAGTGGAATGTTCTGCTGACACGATGACGGTGCGAGTGCCACAACAGGGAGTGGAACAAGTAGCATTGAATAAGTGGGGTCACCTGCCCTGGTGTGGTGTCAGAATGGACTCGACACAATACATACTCTCATTACCACTGGATGATGATTTGGCTTGTGGCACCACCAGGGTCAGAAACAAATTGACGGTAAGATCACGTCCTCCAGTCGTTTTATCAGAATAATGACTTAGTATTGTATGTCATTTGAAAGCCTTCACTATATTGTAGAATGAATAAACCCATTAACCTTACCCATCCTTTGTAACCCCCAGGGAGACACAATGTACTACAACAAAATGGAGGTGACGACCATCAGCTCTACAACTCACGTGCTGCTGGTCAAGTGTCAAGTGGCTGCTGACAACTCTACTGTCAACAACATTGTCAAGAGAAATGTCCTACCAGCAGAATTTGTTGAGCCAGAGTAAGATCCTTATTGTCTGTACAATATTTAGCTTTGAGCCAGAGTAAGATCCTTAAGTGTCTGTATGGTATTTAGCAATTATATATTCAAGCAATCCCAGAATCCCAGAAGGAAAAACCAAAGATTCAAAATATCATATGCAGTACGAAAGTATCCCAAGACTTATGTTCAGGCTGATAATTATGTTTAGCTGACCAGAGTAACTGACTTATAATGACTGAATTTTACTTCCAGTATGGTGACTCCACTTTATTGATTTTATTTTGCCTTAGCCTATGCCAATTAGTTTTTAATTTACATGGGGAATACAGTATAGGGGACCCACAAGGTTAAATATATACTGTAATGTGATTGGATAAATTTACATTTGTATATTAATAAGCACAAGGAACATACCATATCAATCTCAACGTACCATACAGGTACTATATATACTGGATATCACCTGCTCATATCTATGTCATTATCTCTGGGAACATATGTGATGTATTTGTCTATGTAGCTTTAATATATATTCAATATCATACAGTTGTGCCTCACAAAAAGAACTGAAACACTGCAATGTACAACTCAATAGTCTTAAGGTAGTTTACTGTACCCATCGTTATGCAAATTTCCTTATACTGTACTCATTTTTACGACTTGTATAATGGAGTGACTCTTGATCACACTTATTTCCATGAAGTCTAGCTGGTGGCTAAAGAATTGTGGTAGTTGAACCAAAAATGGAACTACAGTACTTAAACAAAAAATAAATAACAATAAACTCTTTCCACTTGCTATCAATTAATTGTGTCTTTACCACAGCTTTATCGAGATAACCTCTGAAGTGACTGGTACGGCCCCCATTCCCATCCTGGGTGTTGGAGTGCGGCAGGATGGTAACCTGGTGGGGGGTGAATTAAACGTCCGACCCGGCACACCACTCACAATGGAGGTCAGTGCTTGCTGAAAAATATGACCAGTTGACTGAAATTACACTGTATAATCTATCACTGTTGTATGAATAAATATATTAATTCTATGTAACAATGACAGTATTCTCAGAAGAAAAAACACTGACTAAGATACAACTGCAACTCATGCTATACTGAGCAAGTTATATATATAGTCCTACAAATTATATCTTTTATGAGCAAACCGAAGCACTGGATAAAAATCTGTATATAACTGTACAGTCTTATAACATGAGACATTCCCTCTCTCTTACTGTAGGTGTACCTGGATGACACTTCAGCCAACATCTATGGTATTCTGATGAGTTATATGGAGGTGACAGACACACAAGACAAGAGAGAAACCATCATCTTTAATGGGTATGTGTCATCATGAGTGGTATACAGTAAGAAATTGTATAAGGGTATATTTCATTATTACAGGATAAGTATTACAGTACTGTATCTTTAAATAGTACTGTGTAAATCACCTTTAATGAGAATGTATACTTTTGAATGAACATGTTGCATCATCATCATCAATGAAGATTCATCGTTAATGTAGCAAGATGTTGTTAAAGGCTACTGATTTTGTATCATGTGCCAAGTTACCTATTACAGTACCTCATAATACAGTCATTACAGTACTGTAGTATAGTTTATGGCACAGTTTAGAAAATTCTAGCTTCCAATTTGTTGACAACATGTTACCCCTTTGATATACAGTACTGTCATAATTTGTTGACATGTTGACACCCTTTGAAATACAGTACTGTACTATCATAATTTTGCTATACTGTATATCTGTTTACCCCATGAGTCGTTTTTTAAGTTACTTATTACGTACTGATTTGTCTTAAGAATCTTCTCATACTTCATAGATCATCATTATATTCATATGTTTCCTTTCAGGTGTTCTGTTGACCCCCTCCTTTTTGACAACTTCGTGACAACCACAGGAGATTATGTATCTGCAAAGTTCCGTGCATTCAAGTTCCCCGAGACTAGCTATGTTCTCTTCCGTGGCACAGTGGATGTCTGCCTTGATAAGTGTCAGGGGGTGAGTGAACAGTTTTATCAGGTCTTATGTATATATACTGTATGCCATGCAGTACAGTATGTGTGTGCAGTACAGAGTATGTATAAAAATAACTCTAAGCATTTTTAACAATACAGTATTGTCCTCTTATCTTGAAGCATTTATTTGTTTACTGAGAGCCAGCACACTGTGTTAAGTATAAAGACAAAATCAGTCTGCCATTATACCCCTGTAAATACCAAAACACTGTTATGAAAAATGAAGTTCAGTTTTTACCTGATAATTCAACAAAGATATGTTTATCTTTTCTCTGGTGTCCTTCCAGATATCATCATCTTCATCATTTCATTTAACGTCCTTCCTTTCCCTTATGGGATTGGATAGGTCCTTACCGATATCCCCTCTCCATATTTGTTACTGAAGCTTATGTACTGTACAGATATCCTCCTTCCTATTTTGCTACTGAAGCATGAACAATATAAACAGATCCCCTTTCTTACCTAATTTTTATTCTGTTTGTCAGATCGCCTGCAGTAACGGTCAGCTGGGATACGGAAGAAGGAAGCGAGGAGTGGACGCCTCGTCATTTGACCCTAACAAGATCTTTGAAGTTACCATGTCCACTTACCTTAAGGTACTGAAGGACGAAAACCTGAACACTACAAATAATGAGGAGGCAAAATCTCTGGCTGGCATGGAGAAAATGGCAGGAGACATTGAAAGGGCTGCAGGCGGACTCAGGAAGGTGGCCGCGGACCTAGTGAGGCGGGTGGAGGAGGACGTGGAGAGGGTGATGGAAGAAACACACCACAACCCATCATTCCAGACCAGAGAAGGAGACGAGCCTGTGTTTGTGTACTACAACATCGGGTCGAGTCAGTCGCAGTCATTTGTTTCTATTGTGGCAGCTGTTCTTTGCATCCTCCTCCTTCACTGACCTGTGTCAATCTGGGTGTTTAGAACTAGTGTGCTTTAAACAGCTTGATATATAATTGTTCTGTTGGTTCTGTGAGCTGACACATTTTGAGACTGATTTTCTACAATCCTAAGATCTGATTGTATTGATGTTTTAAACCTGCACAGGTTTAGGAAACTAAGTTACTGCATTTCTCAAGACTGTCCTTCAAAGATCATAAACAAAGAACATATTTAAATTTCTTTGAAGGCTACTTATATGAAGAATATTTTTACTAAGCTTTAAATTCATAAACTAATGAATGACTTGGCATTTTTACATTATAATTTAGTTAATTACAACTACGGTAAGATTAACTTACTGACACATTAATCTTTTCACTTACATAATTAATAGTTTCCTCTAATTATTGCAAATTGCCTGTCAAATAAGTCAATTTCCAGTTAGGTACATAAAGTCTCCCCTCTATTACAACACTGTAGCTCCTCGTTTTGTATTTCATAATTGTTCTCCTTTTACAATTGAGTGCCACAATAGCATATTACTTAATGAACTTCTAAGTGTCATAGTTGTGTAAGTTCAACAAATTTTATGTATCGTTTTGTACACATGCATTTTACAGTTCAGAAGAGACCTAAATAGTTTAAAGCATTCATGTTTGTTGTTGTTAAACTATGCTGCACTGTAATATATCTTGACAATTACTATTCCAAAATGGAAGGGTATTATGTTATTCTTATATCAAAAAATGTTCATGCCTGATGCTTACTTTATACTCTTCCAATACTGTATGCTTAAATGTAAAGAAATATATCCCAAAGTAAAAGGGAAAATACAGAGCTCCAACCTTGTCTCTATTTTATGATGAAACTTGAAACTGTATGCGAATTTAGGCCCACTTCACATGAACTGTTTTATTTTTTGTAAGGTAACCTCGCTGTGCGGGAAGCTTATAGGGAAGATGGGTCTTCATACGAGTGGTAGTTTGCAGGCTTTCAGGGCTGTATGCAAGGCAAGTCATGAACAAGGTGGTCATGATAACTGATATGATGACTCCATCTGACAAGTCCTTGTCATCACCAGCCCATGACTTTCCTTCCATTATGGCAATGAATACAGCAAATCTTTCAACCTTTGTTTTGGAGCACTATTGTAATGCCCAATATATTACTCAGTTTTGATTGTGTGGGTTTAATGTGAAGCTCTCTCTTTTCCCATTTTCTGTGGGCTATACAGTACTATATTAATCTTTGCCTCGTTACCATTGTGGCCTTACAAAACTATTTAAACATACCTTTTTGCTATAACTGTGGTGATGGTTGAATACAGAGCTGCCCTTCACATCCATGTGTATGTGGCATCTGACTGCTTCCTTTTCTCATCAAGAGTGCCATGCCATCTCACCACTTGTCCAAGGCTACACCAGGCTTTCATTCACTACATCAAGTGTGCCATGTATGTAGAGTTGGAAAAACTTTTGAACAGGAAACCCTCCAGCAAATGTAAATCCTGTCAGTACGAGACCAATGCATCCTTGAGAAACTGTTGGACAATCCTTTATCACAGAATAGTAGGGAAGGGACTAGGTAGGGAGGATAATGGTCATAATGTTGTGGATTGGAGATCTGTTATGAGCTCACTGGCACAGGTCTCTAATTTTCAGGGTTCTCTTTTGAAGGTGAACAGAAAAAAAAAATGTTTCCAAGGATGCAAGATGACAATATACCAGATGGTCTACCCTAGCTATTGTACAGTATGTCTAGCTCTCCTTAATTTCACTTATTAGAGGAAAGTTTCATGTAATTAGTATCATGACTGAAGGGTCTTTTTACTACAACCAGCCCAAGTAATTATAATCCACATTGCATAAAAACATGTACTATTGAGCAATAATATTTATGTTTCGCATGAAAGCCCGGGTGGACCAGGTGTAAATATGGCAGACTGCATCAAGCTGGGTGAGTGTGAAGTTGTAGTGATTATGTGGCGATGTTAACAACTGTATGAGGGTGTGGCCAGGAATGTGAAGGTGTAGTGAATGATGTGATGAGGGTGTGGTCAGGAGTGTGAAGGTGTAGTGACAGGTGCAGGTGGTATGGCTGAAAGACCTGAAGGTGCCACTGTCAGTTGCTCCAGTTACGTGTCTAACTGACTTTGACACTCATGTCTACTGTTGCCTGCCTCATGGCCTTTTTGTCTAACAGCAACTAACAAGTGCTTGTACAGCTGTACAGTAGAATAAATATATAACAACCTAATGTAAAATAAACTGTGATAGTTTCTTTGCATTTTATTTTACCATGGCCAATGCTTCACACCTGCTAGGTTATATGTTTTTCTGATAGGTCTTATCCTATGTCTGGAAGAGGCAGAAAATAATTTGGTTAAGGGGTCTGAACTGCAAATGACTTAGAGGCTACTGATTCCTCCAAACTATACCACAAAACCTCCTCTCTCAGTATAGGTGTGGTTTTGTTGTAGGCAAAATTTTGGGGATATGTAGTTTCCTATTTCCCAAGGCATAACCTGTTGGCACAGTGGTAGTCTTCTAAAGTCCATGAGGGCCCTGGTTCAAGACTCATCACTGTGCAAACCTGGTGGGGAGGGATACTGGCCTTCATGGTCTGTATGGACCAGCTGAGTAGAATGCATTTCTACCATTTCCAATTCAACAAAATCATAGTCCCCTTAATGAGCTCAAAAGCTTACAGCACAGTACAAACTATAACAACAACTTAAAACACGCATCCAACAAGGAATGTTTCGACATTGCAACCATACCTCATAATTATATTATGGACATAATCAAAGGGCTATATTTTCATCCCACAACTTTACTTGTAAACTGTTTAAACTACTAAGGACATTGCTTCAAACTTATATACAGTATAATAAAGCTGACTGATGTATTGCCTTAATGCAATACCTTAAACAAGTTTATTCTCATCCTAAAGTTTCATTCCAGTGCAACTTCAAGTACAACATTCAATAAGATCTGATTTCTGAAATAAAAATGCTGATGAACCAAACATTTATAGTAAAGGTGTGGGATAAGAATATAGCTGAAAGAGACAGGATAATTCCAACCCATCTGGACATTAAACTATATACCAATCAACATTCACATTGTATCATACTCCACTTATTCTACACAATATGTATAATACAGGGTAAGATTTGCACTGAACACTTTTGTAACATTATATAATTAAGTATGCTCATGACATTAAAAACAAAACTAAAACAAAAGGTGGCTTAGCCATAATAACTTAAAGCTGAATAAGAGTTGCAGACTTTATGTTCCAAGTGAAGCAATATTTCTACAAGGCAAAACAGTCATCAAAAACTGTGGAACCTTTTGAGCAATACAAGATCACATTCACAGTTGTCAAATCCTTACTCTGCATCTATAAGTCTTGGAAACAAGACTGGTTTCTACTTTATGAGGTACATATGATGTACCATTACATGAAGTCATGTACAGTACATTATCATGGAAGTACCATGATGTAACAAAACAAAAAAATACTACTGTACTATTGTAAAAATATTTTTTGAGAGAACGATACTCACTGTTGCAACAAAAAGTCATCTCATCACCAGATAGACTATAAACTTTTTAATTTTAATATTTTGCAGTGACATACAACTGCAAATTCTGAAGATTTATTTCCAATAACATGAAACTGATCATGTACTGAATGTTCCTCTACACAATGGAGATATATAATTACTATATCATGTGCTACACAGCAGCATTTCCTGAAGCTAGAGATATAAAGAACAGCAAGTGCTCACTGCATTAACTGGAAATATTTCAAATGTCTACGAAAGATGTCTATCTCTGTTCAAGCTAATTTAATTAAGAGGTATATAAAGAAGTACACACGAGTTTGCAACACAGTCCAATTGAAATACAGTTCTCCTTCCAGTTCCCAGTGACTTCCACCAAACATTTGCTTACCACTAGTATTCCTTGTACGTATACTCCTCCTGGGTGTTTAGACACAGGATACTGGAAGGAACCAAACTTCTTCCACTTGGCCTCTATCATGTGCATAACTGTACCTGCAAATGCACTGAAATGGTAGCCTACATGAAATACAGCAAATTGTAGTACTGTATTAAAGTCTCCTAGGTACACTTTACATACAAACTGATGTTGGAATAAAGCACTTCTATTCTTCCCGCACAGGTACTACTGTAATAACTCTATAAGATGACATCATGATCCATAAATTCCCAGTTCCAATAGCATTTCACACGAGCTTTTTCTTCCGTCTATATTGGAGAAAGATATGTTTACTGGAATGATTGCATACGTATCATATAGATCCTTTCAACAACAGCCTCTTGAAAAAAGGTGTGGGATTTGCAATTCCTGAAAATGTAAGGGTCTTTCTAACCTCTGACATATGGTACAGTACTTTGCTTGAATTTCTCTTCTTCAAGAAATTTTGAACCACAATACTTTTCCAAAATTCTGGTTATTTGAAGGTAAAACCACAAATAAAATTTCAGCTAAGCAGTACACACACATGGCATTGTATTATTATTCAATGATAATTCTTCGTTACAAAATTTTACAGCATTTAATACATATTTGTCCATCAAATATTTGACAATTAATTACCCTGTCTTATAATTACAGTGTCAACTTCAAATTTACTGCTTCTATTATCTTTGTTGGCAGTGACAGCTTATCATAATATGCCATATAATTTACTTGAACAGCTGAGTTCGATTTCCAAATGCTTCAGATGGTCTCCAATCTTACAACTGTATATTGTAAAGGCAAAAGCTGTCAGCAACAAGAACAAAAACTTGATGTATTTATCATGGACAAACAATTTTAATGTACATTCTGCAGCCAAATAATATATTGCAAATACTGATTTCAATTTTGGGAAAGTATTCATTTTGATTAAGAAATGAAATATGTACAGTACTGTAATAATATACCAGGTAGTCTATCTATAGCTCTGATGCCTCATTCCCTCTGGGAATTCCCCCCAAGGGGGTGGCCAGGGCAGAAAGAGTCTCCAGTTTTCCCTGTTCCAACACTCCATCCTTACTTGGTCAAGCCCTCCTTTGCCCCTCACATTTCTCTCCCTTACATACTTTTCCACTCTGTTCTCCCATCTGACCGGTGGTCTGCCTCTTACATCAGGTCCCACAACTTCACTTCCATACACCTTCTTTGCAAACTCCACACTTTGCATTCTCTCTACATGTCCAAACCACCTCAATGTATTATGCTTAACCCTCTCAACCACTCCAAAGGGTAGTTACTTTATTATATGATACTATGAGCCTTAGGCAAGAAGATTCATTGGCTGATGTAAGACCATTGCCCAAGAAAGTGGATCCATATAATTACATTATGCAAAACACAGATATAGTACAGGTCTGGCCAAAAATTTTTCTTGCATATGGTCCAAAGGAACTGGTGATATGAAGGTAGGCAGGGGGAGGCTGAAAGACAAAGGTAAGAGAGACTGAATGAAAGGACGAATGTAGGGGAGGATGAACAGAGGTAGGAAAGTTAAATGTAGAAAGGTAGTAAAGAAGGGGAAGGTAAAGGGAAAGAAATAGAGGATTATGAAATAAGGGTATGTGGCAGAGAAAGAAGAGAAGTGAGAGAAGAAAAAAAGTTAAACGAGCGGGATGGACATATGACGAAGCTGAATGAAGTTGAATAAAGGGAGGTACTACAGTAATACATTAGAGAAGGCCCGAGCCCACTACCATCAACCACTACCCTGTTACCATTGAGGGGGGGGTGAAGTGACCATGGACCTGAGGGAGGCCACCACAGATTGTATGGGAGGGCGAGCCTTGGCTGACATTTGCCAACATGCCCCCAGCAGTTCCTCCAGCTCGGTGGGCGTCCTGGGTGGGGCGGAACACCTCAGCTCACCCTGCTCTGCTGCTGATATCACCTGAAACACAGACACACCATGGCATAAATATGACCACATAAGGAAAAATCATGAATATAATACAGTACTTATGACAACTCCTTGGATAGAGAGAAATGGGGTATTGATTATGATGATGATGACTTGTGATAATGGTGCAATTTATGAGAAGTACAGCCGCAATCAAATAACCCCCAACGCTTTCCTTTCATCGTAGTAAATATCTTGGTAATAAAGAACAAAACGTGTATGATTTTGCAGACAAGGAAAACAATCTGCCATAACCATGGTACTATTAGAATCTTAGAGTGAAAACAATGTACCAAAAGGGTTAAATTAATGTACCAGACTACAATTATCATGAAAAACGAACTACATCCGGTACTCTAAAACACTTTAATAAAGCACCACAAGTGAGTGTGTGGAGAGAGAGATAAGCAGTGTGGTGTACTCTAAAATATTTTAATAAGGTACCACAAGCAAGTGTGTGGAGAGAGAGACAAGCAGTGTGGTGTACACTAAAACTTTCTAATACCAAAAGCGAGTGAGTGGAGAGAGAGAGAGAAACAAGCAGTGTGTGTGGCTCACCTGATGGTCTGTGAGTTCAGCATGAGGGATGGCCGCCTGTGTGAGTATCTCCCAGGCTAGCCAAGCCCACGAGAACACGGAACTCTTCATGCTGTGCTCCTCCTCCAGTAGAGCCTCCGGGGACAACCACCTCACTGGCAGCACCTTCATCACCCAAGAAGAAGAAGAGGAAGTTGGGTTCATTAAAGGAAATTCATAGATTGAGCAAGGAGGGAGTGTCAGAACAAGGATAGGTGGATATTCTTCTGCCATGGACACCCTTTTGCTAGGGGGGATCCTTGATGGAACAATTAAGGCATCAGAGCTATACATAGATAGATAGGTAGGTAAGTAGACAAACAGTGATTGGTTAGATTGATTGAACCTTACAACCAAGGGGTCCGGAGTCACACATCAGCCAGTCAGATAAAAGATAATGATATCAACTCTTGTCAGTACTGTTAGGTAGGCATACAAAACAACACACTACAGAATGGTAAAATATATAATTGTGATATCATCTGTTGACATATATGGTTACAGTAAGAGATGGTATAATGGAGGGCTACCAATTTCTCCAAACTATGCCACAAAACAGACAACCTCAATGTTACTTTAACGGCAGATCAGTTTCGAGGTATAGTTTGGAGAAATCAATAGCCCTCCAATTTATCAAGAGAGTACGTATCCCCTTAACCACGGGCAAACGGCATAAATTACTGTACCTGATTCCTGAAGGTGCAGTACTCAGTGGCATAGGCATCCCGTGTGAGGCAGGGGGTGGCCAGCTTGACCTTGAGTGTGGAGGTGACCAGACAGTTACGTGCGGCCACATCACGGTGGGTGTGTCGACGACCACTAAGGTACTCCAGACCTTCTGCTGCCTGGAAGGGTAAACAAACAAAAGTAAAATTCTTTGTAATTACACTATATGAAATGACCACAGCCAATACATTTAAAGGTAAATGTGTATGTATGGTTTAAGTTCATCATCCCAGAGTTAGTAGTCACTATCAGTCAATTTGATGCACACTTATGATATCAGCTGTGGAATTTTACCATTAGTCTAAAACTAAAACCATACTGCCATACTGTTTGGGCAGCACTTATGAGTGACTGTTGGCCTACAAGTGAGTGTACTGACCTGGAGGGCAAGACTGAGGCACTGAGGGTGTGTGAGCGGTGGAGGACGCAGACTTCCCACAGGACGAGGTGATTCCTTCCTCGTTGCCAGCAGGAATTGCTTCAAGTCACCCTGGGGTAGAAAAAAGAAATGTTAAAGAGATGGTTATTATCTGAAATTACGTACAATTCTATCACAAACATTATAAAAAGTATCCCTGATTATTACTCATATATTAATGTAAACAATACAAATAACACGTCCCCACAGTAAGCTAAATTAAATGCAATTCAGTAAAATATACTCTTTCAATAATAAGACAAATACTCTACATGTAAAAATCTAGCATAATAATTATTTTCTTCATAAAAGATCATGTATACTATGCCAGTACCCAGTCAGTGTACTGTGTGATGAGGAGGTGTGGTGTGTGTGAGGTAATGAGAGCCAGAGTGGCAGCGACGGCAGGATGGCCCGGCCCTCCCAGCATCCCCGCCTCATGGACCACCTCAGCCAGCAGCCCCTCGTCTCTCGTGGTCACAGCCTGGGCAGGAAAGATGAACCCAAACTATGACATTCGTTTACTTGTAATACTGACTAAAAACTGCCTCATGAACCAACCCCTTGGATTACTCACTAAATACTGTCTAACCCTTATTTCATTTAGCTAATCAAATACACATATCCATTAAATCATTGGCATTACTGACTAAACACTGTGCAACACTCATTTCATTTAGCTAATAAAAAACATGTACAGTTGACAACAAAAGTATTTGGAATTCCCCTATGGATAATTATAGGTTAATTTCAATGTAAAGGTGGTTCCAATACTTTTTTTGCCGACTGGACACATAGCCATTAAATCATCACTTGCATTACTAAATAACCACAGGGTAACACTCATTTCATTTAGCTATTTAATCAAATGCACACACATCCATTAAATCACTTACATTACTAACTAAACACTGTCCAACTCTTATTTAATTTAAGGTCCCTGTGATCGTGTATGAAAACTGGAGGCTTCTGATTCCTCCTGACCACTCCATGAAACAAGCTCCATCCATATAGGTGGTGTTTCGTGGCAATATTTGAAGGACTCGTATAACTCCAATTTTCACACATAAACATGAGTAACTCTACCATTGCTTTATCTAGTAATAAATATTTTACTTAAGTAGAGTTATAGATAATCCATAATCCATGATGTACTGACTGCATGTAGTAGCCTAACCTAATCCTATGCACCTTCAATCTGTTCTTGATTATAGTATGTAATAAGACATAATCCCCGGGCCATATTGTCAAATTATTATGCTTTTGAACCAATTAGTAATGTCTATTTTGATCATACAATATTCTCAAGAAACTTCTTTTCAGTGCATTTACTCTAACAAATACTTATCATTCAATTGTTGAAGATATACTGTACTGTATATCGAAGAACACTCTGAGAATGATATTACCAATACTGTATTACATTACCTTAACCATAACCAACTTGTCTGGGTCTGGGGCTGCCTCCTCACCATCCCCATCCTCCCCAGTCCCTCCCTTCAGTCTCCCAAGTTGCACTTCTCCAAACTCCCCATGTCCTGTGTGATATAACCAGTACATAGTATGAGGTATACATGTATTATAAACTCTTGTACAGATACTGTGTAATGTGTATTTCTAACTACAGTACAGTACTATATATATTGGGCAATTAAAGGTTCTCCAAAAATAATTCTATTGATTTTGTACATCCACTTTGTGTACACAAGTTTTCAATGAAATGATACAGTACTTAGATAATACAAATGAAATAAAAGCATTTACACTATTTTATCCATGAAAATTTTGAATATTATTCATTTTTTATTAATTGATTCCAGTTAATCAAACACACTACATTACTTTAGCTTCATTAAAGAAAAAACAAATAAGTAAGAAGGAAATTTTAGTGCAGTTTTGGATTCATCCTCCTGTTAAAATTACTCCTAACTTACAAGTTGCATATGACTAGGTACTGTACCCACCTAGCGTGAGGAGCACCTGGATGTCATCCCTCTGTATATTGGGTTTGTCCTGTGGATGTGCCCCAGGGAGGGTGTACTCAGTGGGGCGGACATTCAACCCACCCTTGCCTAGACAAGGAGCCACAGCACTCTGGGGGGAGGGAGGGGAGGAGGTTGGGTGTAGAGGGGATGAGCAGCGCTGGGTTGAGGCGGACGAGCCCCCCAGAGTGCGTGTAGAGGCCTGAGACAGCCCTAGGTGGGTCGAGGTGGCCAGAGTGTGAGTGGAGGTTTGGGACAGCTGTTGCAGGTGGGGGCGTGAAGGAGGCACATCAGGCTTGGGGACCATCTTGGTAATGTCTGCTGTGGTGTTGGCTTCACCGAGTGAAAGTCGCTGCTGGCCACACACACCAGCCTGAGTTGTGTACATGAGTTGCTGCTGCTCCTCTGAATGATGTCCCGCCTCAGGCCCATCTGATAAAGTGAACAAGGAAAAAATGTATCTGTCTGTCTGTCTATTTACTGTCATATTTAATCTTGAATGAGGTGGCCAACAAAACAAATGTGAAAAATAGAGATAAAATCTGATTAGGAGCCTTAGTTTACAATATTTTGCTGCCATTTCTTTGAAGCCACAGACATCTACCTATTTTAAATAGTTAATACACATACCAAACTGAAAAACTGCCTCTACACTAGTCATTCTCACCTAGCATACAATATAGATATTTTACAACTCTATAACTTGCAGTATTAATATGCAAGATGTCTTACACTACCATAAATCATATTCACATATTCATTCTATAGGGGTCAATTTCACATCACATGTAGCCTACTATACAGTACTTACTATATGTTATTTCTCTTTTACTGAGATCTTTACACTTTACAGTCACTATACAGGACATTATCCATACTCATCACAGCCATTGCACTGTTCAAGAGCAACAATCATTACACTAATTACTCATTATTGTTATCATCAAAATTAATCACCAGTACTATAGTAAGTTCCTTTTGCTTAGATGGTTATAGAATAACTTGGAGTGGAGAAAAGGTAAAAACTGTCAGTTTCCCATTGACTACTGGGTTTACTGTGATATAAATTGAAGTTACAGCTACACACAACAATAAAATACAACAAATGAAATGAGTACCAATTTAAAACCATCTCTGTCAACAATGAGATGATGGATCACCTGCTGTGGTTTGGTGGGGTGAGTGTTTGAGCCGCTGCCGCCTCTGTCTGCAGTAAATGAGCATAGCACCCACCAAGGCAATGTAAGACGACGCCCCTCCCACTGCTACACCCACAGTCCGACCCAGTAGCTTGGATGTCTCTCCTGAGTTTGACAAATAAAATAATAATCAATTAAAAATTGCTTTTGTCTTGAAACAATGCTGCTATTTCACAACAAATTTGTAGCCTACCAAACTTGGCACAGACATCTAGATACATCTCAGTATAATGTACAAACAAAGAAAATCCATGTCCAAGCTCCCTCTGCAGTAGTACTGTACATTATCTCTATCCATTAAGAACTATGAAACAATCCAGTCAGTTCATCTTTAATAAATAACTGTATTGTACAGATAATCCACAATTACAAACATGAACATAACAGTTTCTTATTTTTATCAATGTATCAATGTTGGTGCCACATAGATATTATTTATCTCCTTCTTCCAATATAAGTAAAGATAAAGGGTCAACTATCACAGATAAGACTGATGTAAAAATGTCTTATTTCTAAAATGATGGGCCTGGATTAAAATATGACTAAATTTTAAATGAAGTACAGAACTTTACAGAAAGTCTCTGTCTACCCCCAAGACCTTTACCAATAACTATGTATCACAAGACTTTCTGATTCCAGTAATTAATCTTGGGAAATAATGAGACCTCTTTTAAAAATAATCCTAAATCCAATTACTCACCTGTGACAGTAACAGTTATCTCTGCCCTCACCAACCCACCAATATTGCCAGCAGTACAACCATACACTCCTCCGTCCTCCCAACGCACTCGATTCACCTCCAGGGTTCCATTCATGTGTACCTCAACCCTTCAATGTAAAATAAGTCAGTGGTTCTTGAATGTAAATTCTATAGTAATTACCAGTTTTTATGCTAAAATGAAAATGATGCGGAATATATGTGCAAATAACTACCAGAAATCAGTTTAAAAGAGAATGAACACGGCAATTTTTTAAATTCAAAATTACTTTACTACAAGATCTTCAGTATTACAGGATAGAATTACTATTGATCTCCAGTGTACAGTAGGATACTTACCGCTGTGAGTCAAATGAATGAGTGGTATGGTTGTAGTCCCAGTGGATGGATGGCTTAGGTGTTCCCCGGGCATGACACTCCAGCACCAGTGTTCCCCCTCGGTCCACCTGAACAGGATCAGGTGTCACCCACTCCAGTACTGGGCTCTCTGGGTAAAGTGAGGGAGGAGAGAGGTATGAGGTATGCTATAATTGAAAATAATACCTAGATTACTCTTTGACCAGAAAATCAAGAATACCTATATTAAATTAATAATGAATGGGAAAACTTAAATGAAAAAAGGAAGAAACTTTTCAGTACCTTATAATATACAGTAAAACAGCACATAAACTACACATTAAAACTATGTAACTGCACATATCTCACTCAAAAAGCTTTGACACCATACTGGAAAAGACATCAGAAAATCAAATAAAAAATATTGTCCATTCTCACAGCCATCAGATCTCTACTTTTGGAAAATCCGTTCACATCACATAAATATTTTGTATGGTTGGCCACAGAAATTTTTACACATGCTATATGGAAAAAGAGGTCATTATTCTGGAAGTATTGCAATGAACCGTCTAGCAAATGACTCGGTAATTGCTAAACAACAAACCTAATAATAATAATGTTGTATTGCAGTTACGTCATCATACATTTTCTATATGTTGTAAACCTTTGAAAACAACAGTGTGTGTACGAATTCTTGGGGCCAATTGTATATATGTTCAGTCAATTGAGATTCTTTATGATTTGTGTGTCATGGTTAGGCTACCATTATATTTCTATGTGGACAAACCATATTAGATAATGTACAACTGAAGACGTACCAATGACAGAGAGAGAGATGGAGGTATTAATGGAGCCTTGGTGTGAGGTGGCGAGACAAAGGTATTCCCCAGCATGTCTCAGCTCTGCCCCCACCACCTCAAGACGACCCTCCACACTCTCCACTCCGTCCCCACCCACTTCACCCAGCTGCAAGATCATAGACAAGTGATGTATAATTGTTTTTCTTATACAATAGTACTGTACTGTACACTCGTGATACATAATTTCTGACCAGAGTGTGAGGACCAGAAAGCTTCGAATCGCCTGGTATTGTTCATTTCCCCACCCAGTACACCTATAGAGGCTGAGTTCGAATGCAGGGTATGTGTGTGTGGTGCCTGCCGTTCATCTCTGGTCAGGGATTACGTATCACGAGTGTACATGCACAGAGCCAATACCTGTAATATGTGTGGTGGGTTGGCAGTAAAGGTATCGTATCTATGCATCATATCATATTTTCAGTATAAGAAGAAGAATCATTGCATTGACAGTGTGTATCTTGACATTTTTTTTTGTAATATTTTGGACTAACCTTGTCTATCATCAGTTTTATGGAAAACTAAAAATTTGCTATAAATACTTAATTATTAACACTTGATCACATGAAAACATATTTTGAATGAAAATATTATAAAGGATGAAAACTGTAAAACTGCCAATAAAATGATCTGGTACATACTAAAAAAAAACTTTTACTGTACTGTAATTACATAATGGTACAAATAACTAACATAGCCTACTGGTACACAATGCCTGTCTAACTTATTTGGGGTCCTCATTGTGAATCAATCCTAATATAATATTTTGAGGGACTTTACAACAACTAAAAAGGTTGCCTAATAGTGAAAATATGTACAGTATTTTAGAAGGCTAACAATAGACAAGGCTAATCCAAAATATTGAATAAGAAGGAAGCATAACAGACAACCCCAGTGAGTCTTACCTGGCCTCCACCGACCCTATGCCAGGTGACAGAGGGTGGGTCAGCTCCACGGGCTTGGCAGGGGAGAGTCAAGTTTGCTCCAACCTCTATCCTCTGGTCTTGGGGCAGCGGAACAAACTTCAGCCGTTCTAGAGAGTAATAATAAGAAAGATAACCTGAAAAACTATAGCTGCACTGGACAGTATGGGGATAAGAAAGGCAACTTAGCATAACTTCAGTCATTAAGGAGTTCTGAAAACAAAATCAATACTACTGTACATAATATTATAGTAAATAGTATAGCATTTCTCACCACATCCATCATCCACTATTTAGGATTTTTTTTTTTTTTTTTTTTTTTTTTTTTTAAAGGAATTGGATCACTCTTTTATTGGTGGACTACATAATTATTTTCTTCACTCCATACCAGTGACTGAGAGCTGGACTGGTGGTGTGGGTACTGGAGGGTGGCCGAGTGTGTGTACAGCGCAGGAGTAGAGTCCCTGGTCCTGTAGACGAGCCCAGCGCACCTTCAGGACAGACACGCCGTCCGTCACGCCTTCCTCCATCCCAGACACCGAGATGCGATAGTCGTCAATGCTCAGCTGTGGTTGGGGAAAATACGAACAGGATTTATTCACTCCTTTAATGTTAAGATACGAAGATGAATTATTTATATGTTAAGATATGAAGTGGCATTATTACTTCCTTATTTATTAAGATACGACAATGAATTATGTGGTAGTTTGATTTCCTGTAATATGAATCTCTTTAAAACTCCTTGTAAGACTTCGGAGTCTCTTCCGAAACTAATGTTTGAGCTATCTTGACATATAATCTTGTATTCTGTTAATCATTCGGCTATTGGCCTCCTGACTGTGCACACCTAGGTTAAATTATTGCTGAATAAAGCCTTATGTTGACGAGGCAAACCAAGTTTACTTTTACCACAAATTATTTGTTTGTTAAGATATGAAGAGGCATTATTACTCCCTTATTTGTTAAGATACGAAGATGGAGTATCATTGCTAAGATAAGAAGATGAATCATTACTCCTTTATTGTTATGATTCCAAGATGAATTATTACTCCTTATGAATTAGTACTGTACAATACTGGTAATGTACTGTATAAGAAAGTGAAACTGTATGGGGCATAACCCAAGACTTTATTCTGCTGGTAAAGATGCAAAATATAATACTTCAATAACCTAGTGATAGTCAAACATTCAGTATCTAAGCAATCAGTGAAGTCAGTTTAAGTAAGAATGTGAATATTAAGCACCCTGTGATTGTATTTGGGAATTGGAGGCTTCTGATTCCTCCTGACTATGCCATGAAACAAGCTCCATCCATAACGGTGGTGTTTCGTAGCAATGTTTGAAGGACTCATATACCTCCAATTTTCTGACTAGGCCTACATTACAGGGTCCTTTAATGAATAAAAATGACTGTTAACTACTGCAGCCTATGATACCTGTAGAAAACACTGGAAAATATTACTTTTCAGAATAATTAAAGTCCACTCAAACCTCGATTTCAGGGGCTAAATGGTGAATAATCATTTCCGTTAGTTGAAAATGTCCCTTAAGCTAAATAATAGTCCATTGTTTTATCCCATTTTTTAATTTATTCTATTTTTGCACGATGTTATAAGGTTCACAAGCTACCTTCTCTCAACCTGGAGAGGCAAAATATATAGAGAAAAATAACAAGAAACTTTGATTGCTAATATTATTTGTGAGTAAAGAAAGTCCAGCGCTGAGCCTCCAAGATAAAAATAATCCCATACATCGAGAAAATATTTTAGTTCTGTATGGGATAGTGTGCTTTCTTAACCTGGGGGTCTAGGCATCTTGTTGGGAAATACAGAAAAATAACAAGAAATCTTAACTCTTATTAATTTTGTTGGTAAGTAAAGTTCATCCTCCCAGATAAGAACGACTCCACACACCTACAAACATACTGTAGTTAGTTAGTAATGTAGTGTGGGATAGTGTACGTGTGGACTTACTGGGTGGTTGTTACGTGACCAGGTGACGGTGGTGTAAGGTGGAGGTGAGGCGTACACACGACACTCCAACCTGGCAGTCTCTTCCTCCAACACCTCTACTGGTCCTGTCACCAACTCCACTCTGGGCCGTCCTGAGTCAATCAACACACACAGAAATGGTCAGCACTCGACAATTTAATAAGGATTCATTCAACACACACAGAAATGGTCAACACTCGACAATTTGATAAGGATTCATTTAACACACACACACAGAAATAATCAACACTCGACAAATTGATAAGGATTCATTTAACAAACACAGAAAAGGTCAACCAACACTCGACAATTTTATAAGGATTCATTTAACACAGAGAAATGGTCAACACTCGACAATTTGATTAGGATTCATTTTCCGAATTCTTGTACAGTACTTGACACAGGTTCTCTAAAATATACTGTACTACTGTATTTAGGAAGCTTTTAAGAGGGTATATACCACATTGTTTTGGGTGGTAAATCTGGAGCAAACGATTCCTCCAAACTATTTCAGGCAACGGGATACCATTATTATTATTCATGTGCATGGGTCTGTTCCTGGCATACTTTGGAGGAATCATGACGCTCCAGTCTATCAAAAGTATACTATCTCCTTAAGTTAAGTGTCTTAGGGTAGTCTATAATACAGTAGTAGATCCAATAATAATGTCAAAATAATAGCATATGAGTTGATAGAGATTTTGGACATTTATCAAACTCCGAGGAAGTACAGCAGAGGTGTGGACGTACTTGTGACAGCGAGGTGTAGTGTGACTGAGGTGTTGCCAGCGAGGTTGGTGGCAGTACAGGTGTAGTTACCACTGTGGGCAAACCTCACCGCTTCCACCTCCAACTCTGACCCCTCTGCCTGCACCCGCCCCGCCCCGACACTCAGCTCCTCCGGGGGCGGTGGGTGTGAGGCCGTTGATACCCACGACACATGGGGAAGGGGCAGGCCAGGGGGAGGAAGGCAGGTTACCCTCAGCCTCCCACCTACACCTACTACATGAGTATTGCCCAAGGTGGGACCAGGCTCAAGGGTAGGAAGAATCTTCTTATCTAAGTCTGTAAAAGGAAATTAGTTATACTGGATAAAACACGACATAAAACATGAAAAACACAGATACAACCAGTGCTATAGTACAAAAAAAATAAATAAATAAAAAATAAAGAAAAAAATAATAATAATAATAGTAATACAAAATATATATAATAATAATAATAGTAATAAAAAATATATATGATAATAATAATAATAATAATAATAATAATAATAATAATAATAATAATAATAATAATAATAATAATAATAATAATAATAATAATAAAATAAAATTAATAATAATAATATTTCCAGACTGTAGTGTATACAATACGTACAAGCGAGTGTGAGTGTGGCGGCATAGGCAGCTGGGTTGGGACGGTTTGGGTGTCGTCCAAGGCAGGTATACACGCCCTCATCACCAACACTAGCTGACACCACCACCAGGGTACCATTCTCAAACACCACACGTCTGCAAGAAAGTGGTAAGTCATACGGCTGATCCTAAAAAAAAAAAAAAAAAAAAAAAAAAATCTTTAATAATCACCCAGTACTTTTCACTCACTCACTCACTTTTTTTTTTTTACTTGAATACTATACGGAGATTGCAAACCCATAATTATCTCATTCTACAGTACATTCTTTGTTATCATTATAAATGGGAAATAAGTCTAGGGAGGTTGCCAATTAACCTCATATTCACCCTCTTTGGTATCAATATAATGTGGGTTTATATCCATTCCTGACCTTAATCTTTGACTTTGATACACCATAATATAACTACTTCATGGTTTCATTATACCCAATCATACTGTGAAGTTTGAACAAAATCCGCCGGTAAGTTTTTTAGACATCATGTTCACTAACCAAACATACCAACAAACAAACAAATAAATATGGGTGATTATATAACCTTCCTCAAAACTCCATAATTATGTAAAGTTAACAACAGTTTTGAGTGTATAACTATTGAACGAAATAATGCCTGAAGCTTCATATTTCCAGCTCCACCACTCACAATTTTTTTTTTCCCCTTCACCAGTTACGATCATAACAAACACAAACTAACGAGTGTACTATCAAAGACAAAAGTCGTGTCGTTAAATTGGGTGGAAACATATGGTAAAGAGCTAACCATACTGGGCCCATATGGATGTTATTGTGGTGGTGTTTTCATAATGTTTCACGAGTTATATCAAATTATCGGACAAGACAACGACAC
>JAWQEG010007275.1:0-35092 GCA_033782935.1 Petrolisthes cinctipes
AAATCCCTGTTGCTTGTATTCTGTCTACTCTTTGTGGGTAAATTTAATAATGGCCATTTTTATCATTGCTTATACCACTCTAAAACTCAGCGTATTTCCTTTACTCAGCCTCTTTGCACAATCTTTAGTCTACCCTCATCCACCCACACACAACTTCACCACAAGCGAAAGGAGTCATGTACTGTTATGGTCTTAAGCCCTGGCTGGCACCTTGCTTGTTTGATGATAGCTCTGGGTTATGTCGTGTCGTGGATAAGATTCAGTGGAATATTAACCTTTAATATATATATAAATTAAGCTTCATCGTGATTTAAAGAACATTTTAATTTCAAGGAACACTATTATTGATATCGGATGACCTGTAGTTCTATTTTTCTTAGTTCACAGTACTATGATTGTAATTGAACACAACAGATTCACATGTACTCAGATTGCAACCGTTCATTTCAGTTTCATCAGTAGGTCCTACATCTCGCTAGAATATAAGTAGAAAGATACGTCACTGAAGGAAAGTGAGTCGGGTAAGTAGTTAATTGGTTAGGTGGAAAGGACAGGTGACAGTTACGAGATCGGGGTGACAGATGCGTGATAGCGATTAGACTTGTCACAAATCAGTTTCTAATCAGCCACTATTCGATTGAAGGGAGTCACCTGTTGTGGAAAATTGAAAGGCTACTGATTCATCCAAACTATGACAAGAAACGGACTACTATAGTACTTCAGTTTCCTAATAGGTGATATGTTCGATAGCATAGTTTGGAGGAATTAGTAGCATTCCAATTCGTCCACAGAAGGTGACCGACCCCCTTAACCCACTTATGACCTGTTTATCTGCTTTCAGTCACTCCCATGTATGCTTGTCTTAGTACCAAATAATCCCACTGAGCTTGGTGCTAGTTCTCAATATATTAAAATGGTCGTGTGGTTCAGTCGTCTTACTCTTTAATACTCGTTCAGATCAGGAGTGACGAGCTTGATGGTGTTGATTCCTCAGAGGCAAAAAATAAAAGAGCATCTCATAACGGGATAATAAAGTCAGGTTCTTGCCTTTTCCCCCTGGACGTTGGGTGGTTTATAATTAGCTTTTTTTCTATTTACTTATTTTTTTCTGTGGTGAAACCGGTGTTCATTACTTAACCATCCAGCTCATAAGAGAGAATGAAAATCATAAAAGCTGAATAGCTCTGTCTCTCCTATCTATCTCTATCTATCTATCTATCTATCTATCTATCTATCTATCTATCTATCTATCTATCTATCTATCTATCTATATATATATATATATATATATATATATATATATATATATATATATATATATATATATATATATATATATATATATATATATCAGTTTCAACCATTTCTCGTGTTCGTTAGTATGGCTTGTCGGTATCGGTATCTGTTTAGGAGAACGATGATTAAGGTTTTATAGGGCGTTGATTTTCCCGGTATCAATGCCAGGTGAGTGCAGATGTGTCTCAGTGTGAGGAAGAGGGAGGTAAATGAGGAGTGAGGATTGGATGGATAGTAACTACAAGCACGGGCAGGAAAGAGTTAGAAAAAGGATAGCAATATGTAAGCTACCGAACAGCTCAGGGCAAATCAGAAAAGTAAGGTGTGGAAGGGCCCTAGACTCCCATGTGACAGTGGTAAGACAGGCAGGTGCAGCTGTGGCAAAAAAAATTTGAAGTTGTGGCATGGAATCCTAATGGTGCTCTGAACCGTGATCATTTTAGATTTTTAATTTGGATCTCGTATTCGCATAGTGAATAGAGTTAAGAGCTACTGTAGTATAGCCTTTGTATAGTGACGACCTGTTGTATGCTTAAGGGACACACCTACACATTATTATTTTAATTTATCTTAATTTCAGCAGCAGTGCAGAATTAGACTTCCGTAGTTGAACTAAGCATACTTTCGTTTATATCGAAAAACAAAATAACATTGAAATTGTGTGACCTGATTCAAGGATCAAGGTGTGTACATCCGCATCTGGAAGCTCCTACGTTTATATATATAAATATATATTATGATCATGCAGGATATTACTTATTAATTTTTACTCTGCAATTATGAGAAAAATCCCCAGATCCGGATTGGTATCCTGATTTAATATAATAATAAAATGAGTTAGACCTTGACCTGATTTATATACGACTTGCCCCCCAGTCTGGCCAGGCGAGCCCACCAGTCATTTACCCATGTGAGGTAATGTAGTGGGATTTCGTGCGGTGAAGAAGTGCAGACATAGACATACATACATACGTACAGCATAGTTTAATGAAGAGATAATTGGAGAGATAAATTTAGCTTTATGGAGAGATTTCTTTTAAGCTTAAAGGAGGGATTTCTTAGCTTTGAGGAGAGATATTTTAGCTTGGGTTGAATTGGGGAGAGATTGAGACATTTTTTTTAGCTATGTGGAGAGGTACATACAACATAGTCATACTTTTCGGGTCGACACGTTGAAAGATGGGAGATAATTATGTACAGTGAGCGTCAATAGTCGTGTCACTAAATAGGCCTACTGTACGGTGCAGATAATTATAAACATATGGGCCTTAAGGGGGTGCGGGAGTAGGGGACAGGCTTGGGGGGGGGTGGGGGGGTGCGGGAATAGGGGGACAGGCTTGGTGGGGGGGTAGAAAGCCTGTCCCTATTCCCGCACCCCCATAACCCCCCCCTAAGTCTGTCCCCCTACTCCCGCACCCCCCAAATCCCCTGCACCCCCCTATCCCCCTTGCACCCCCTTAAACCCCCCCCAAGCCTGTCCCCCTACTTCCGCACCCCCTTAAACGTGTGTATGGTATATTCCTGGCAGTTGTCATGGGATTTCATAATGTTTCACGAGTTGTATTATTGAATCTTCGGACAAAACCGCGACCCGACTGTAGAAGCTCACAGTGTATGAATATGATAGGAAGACAAGCGGACGTAGCCTACCGAGAACGATTTACGATACAGTGAGCTTAGCTGTGTACATCATAAGAATTAAATATATATATATATATATATTTTATTCTTTTTTTCCTCTCGTCTTGTAAGTATTAATAAATGTTCTGACTCTTAAAATAATGTTAAACAAATGCTAATAAAAAGAAGTTCTCTAGTCGTGACGGGTGGCATGAAGTCAGTCAGCCTTCCCTCTCCATCTCTTCCCTTCCTCTCTCCCTTCCCTCCTTCTCTCTCTCCCTTCCCTCCATCTCTCCCCTTCCCTCCTTCTCTCCCTTCCCTCCTTCTCTCTCTCTCCCTCCTTTCCCTTCCTCTCTCCCTTCCTTCCCTCTCTCCCTCCCTCTCTCTCCCTTCCCTCCCTCTCCCTTCCCTCCCTCTCCCTTCTTTCCCTCCTCCCTCTCTCCCTTCCCTCCTCCTCTCTCTCCCTTCCGTCCCTCTCTCCCTTCCCTCCCTTCCTCTCTCCTTCCTCTTTCTCTTCCTTCCCTCTCTCCCTTCCTCTTTCTCTTCCTTCCCTCTCTCCCTCCCTCCCTCCCTCCCTCCCTCCCTCCCTCCCTCTCTCCCTTCCTTCCCTCTCTCCCTTCCTTCCCTTCTTCTTTCCCTTCCCTCCTTCTCTCTCTCCCTTCCCTCCTTCTCTCTCTCCCTTCCCTCCTTCTCTCTCTTCCTTCCCTCTCTCCCTCCCTTCCCCCACCCTTCCTCTCTCCCTTCCTTCCTTCACAGCGATCAACTCTCCTTTACTCCATTCTTCTCACAAATGACTCCTTCCTTAATTCTCCTTTCCGTTATTTTTTCCTAACCTTTTTTTCCCCTCTTCTACCTCAGGTTCCTAGATGTTTCTACGCCTCCCCCCCCCCCCTCTCTCTCCTCTCCCTCTCTCTCTCTCATGCACATATACAAACACACACACACACACACACACACACACACACCTACCTCACACAAAGTCCCCCCTTCCTCCCACTGACCCTGTGGCAACCGTGGGCGTGCTTGCAGAAGGGGAGGAGAAGGGAGGGGAGGGGAGGGGAGTCATGTGTTGCTAGGCGAGGGAGGGAGGGAGGGGAGGGAGGGAGGAACGAACACACCCACTTACAGTACTACATCTCCCAGGCTGAGTATCCGCCAGTGAGGGAGGTCAGGTTTTATTTATTTTAATGGAATTTTATTTTTATTTATACCCGTAGTTATATTTGTTCGTTTTCTTTTTGCTGTTGAGGGTATGCTCGTACTGTAAGGTAAATGTGATACTAAAAGTAAATCAAGAACTTAAAAAAGAAAGAAAAAAAATGTTATGTTAATTTTAGTCAGTAAAGGATTTTTGCTACTGGTAAATTATCGCCACCAATCCTAAGTATTCGTTATTCATCATCATAGTCATCATAACTCTACAACTACTAACGGTACCACAACAAATAATAATTAATATACTCTGTTGACATACCCAGGTCGATTACTGGTATTGATTTCCCGGTGTTCTGTATCGTAGCTTTGGGTTTCCTCTGTCTTCCAACTTTCGCTATTTGACATGATAAAATACCGTACACGTATATATACATTAGAAAGCAAACCTATATTGCTAATAGTCACAGGAAAACATGCCAACAAAGGCTCAACAGTTACTTATCTTATGTGTACAGAATTAAACGTAAACATATTCGGTAGACTAGACAAACAAATAGATTTTAAAACATTTTGAAAATAAAATATACTGAACAGGTTTATAAGTAGGGAGGAGGGAATGAAGTGGGAGAGAAAGAGAGGAGGATGAGAGGGAAAGAATATTGAAACAAGCATGGAGGAAAGTGCAAGGAAGAGAGGATTTGAGAGGAGAACATTAACGTTGATGAGAGTGAAGAAAGGAGAGGGAGGGAGAAACTGAAAGCGAGAGAGAAAGGGATTAAGGTAGGTAAATGGGGAAAGAGAGGGATTAATGGTTGAGGAGAGGGACAGAGAAGTGAATTGAGGAAGGGAAAGGGGGATAGGACGTCGCTAAGAAAGGGGTGGATAGAGAGGAATGGAGAAAGTGTGAAGGAGATAGGTAAAAAGCCAAGAAAGTTATTACTGATTAAGAAAGGGCGAGGGAAGAGAGAAAATGCGAGGGAGGAAGGTAGGGTGGGGAGGAGGGGGTAATTAGTTAGGGACGGAGGGAGAAAGGCGAGGGATGGGAGAAAGGATGAAGGAGGTAGGTAGGTAAGATGGATAGGAAGGGTTAAAAATTAGATAGTAATGGAGGGAGAATGAGCAAAGGAGTAGATAAGGTGGAAAGGAGTGGGTAATTAGATAGAGAGAAAGGACAAAAGAGATAGGCAAGTAAGTTAAAGGAGGTGGTGGCTTTATTGGGAGGGAGGCAGTGAGTGAGGCTGTGAGATAGGGAGAGATGGTGTGGCTGAGACTAAGTGAGAGGAGTAGGTAGGTGAGGCTGTGAGGGAGTGAGTGAGTGGGTGAAGTTGTGAGGGAGGGAGTGGGTGGGTGAAGTTGTGAGGGAGGGAGTGGTGGCTGAAGCTGTGAGGGAGGGAGTGAGTGGGTGAAGCTGTGAGGAGGGAGTGAGTGAGTGGGTGAGGCTGTGAGGAGGGAGGGAGTGAGTGGGTGAAGCTGTGAGGGAGGGAGAGAGTGAGTGGGTGAGGCTGTGAGGGAGGGAGGGAGGCGTGTCGTGGGTGGGGTAAACGTGTCGTGGGTGGGGGAGGCGTGTCGTGGGTAAGGGAGGCGTGTCGTGGGTCGTGATGCCGTCCCTCGGGTGCCTGGAGACCCGATGGATGGTTAGCGTGGGATAAAAAAAATGCCAAGTATAAACACCAGTAAACAATGATTAATGACATGAAGAAGATAATAGTCTGAAAAAAAATCCTGCATCAGATAAAACAAATATAAAATGAAGAGATAATGTGTTGTGTACTTTACGTTATACAGTATTTAGATAATGCAGCGACACACAACAATGTAGATGTGTATATTGTTAAGGT
The DNA here is from genome assembly GCA_033782935.1 of Petrolisthes cinctipes. Taxonomy (NCBI): domain Eukaryota; kingdom Metazoa; phylum Arthropoda; class Malacostraca; order Decapoda; family Porcellanidae; genus Petrolisthes; species Petrolisthes cinctipes. The sequence goes on from JAWQEG010007275.1 coordinate 5,910, forward strand.
GTTGAGTGTTTGTAAGCTATAGTACGTTATCAGAAGATGTGAAAAACACCATGAGTTCCAGATTATCGTAGTAGATTTATGGCATTAACATTCAGGAGTAAAAATTATTAAGGTAATCATAAAGTGTGTTCTTATGTTTTTCTTAATGTGGACTATAAAATATAGCTTTGATAATAAGTCCATTTGCATTTCACTTTATATCCTTGTCTAATAAACTGTGAGATGGGTTTTTCATACACGTTGCAGGTCATTAGATTGGGGACGTATCACGGTTTGACTCCTCAATATCCTTGGTAGATGTTCCACATATTAAACCATTTATGCTGTTGTTTATGGAGAAAATCTCGACTATTTACTGACTTTTGAGTAATTTTTCGGAATTAAACTAATAATACTGGTACTGTGTGTTCAGTCATACATAAGAACCTTTTATTTAGATTATTCTAACTGCTACAAGGCTAGGATTTCTTGCAATTTTCTTGCACTGTAAATTGTGTACTTGCATGTTTATTATTATTATTATTATTATTATTATTATTATTATTTTATTTTTATTTTTATTTTTATTATTATCATCATCATCATCATTATCATCATCATCTTTATTAGACGTTAAATGTGAACCCCACTGAAGAATCATAAGCATACTATATACTCCAAAAGGGTCTCACTGAAGGGAACACATAACAAAGATATAATTAGCAAACCAAAACGGCGGTCCCCTCGTTGTGAATACCTGAGAGATGTCCAGATTCACTTATCCATTCGGGAGAGTATTCCAAAGGTTTGTGATTGATGGGATAAAACAACTAGAATATTGTGAATGTACACCTTTATAGGTTAATTCATATTTATATACAGATACACCCTAGTTTCTCTATTTATAAAAAAACATTGGGCTGGTCTAATACAAAAAATCCTTGTGTGTTTGTTAGCTTACCAGTTCGTACTATAAATATACTTGTTGATACATATTATTATTAATCAGGCTACTAAGGCAGGTATCAGTAAATCTGCACAATCACCTTTGACATCTTACTGAGGACGGGAGGTTTTGCAATCCCAACATCTAGGTTATATCAATCCAGTGTTGAAGCTGACGTATAGGATTCAAGGACATTTTATGACTATCTGCCCAGATGTGTTTGTTTACTCTTATACTACACAACAGTATGCATTATTTTGATGTATCTTTGTATGAGCAAGTATAAAGCACCAGAAAACTGTAGTTCAGATATAGAAAACAAGTCTGGTGGGCTACATCTGTTGGGAGTCGATTGTGGAGGAGAGGGTGAAAAAGAATTAAAAACAGAGAGACGGTAAGGGAAGGTGCTGCTGGGAGAGGCAATAAGGGAAAGTTCAGAGGTGAGTGTCGTGGCCGGTAGGTGGCATGGGAAGGAAGGAAGGTGCGACCCTGTGTGGATGAGGGGGGGTTTGTGTGAAAGTTTTTGTATTGTGTTTGTATATGTTTGTGATAGTGGTTTTTTTTTATAGTAGTTATAGTTGTATTGTTTTTGCTTGTGTGTGTGTGTGTGTGTGTGTGTGTTTTCGTAGATTTGTTGAGGCTGCGTCAAGATTGAGAGAGTTTACTACAAATGAAAGGTACAACGTAAAGAAAAATGCAGGTATGAGAGTGAAATGTTTTAGCAAGGCAGCTTGCTACTTAGCCCAAGACATAATCATGAATGCGGCCAGAAAACTATTGTATGTGTATATTGATTTATATTGGAACCGATACACTTACCGGTTTGGCTTATTTCACTATAGGTGTGTTGTCACTCTGACTTTTTATTTCTTCTTTTTTAACCTCAGTCCTGGTGCTTCCTTTCCCCTGGACAAAAGAAAACTTGATTACTGATTATGATGATTTAAGATGCACATTATTTTATACACAAGTATCAAGGTAAGCCAGTTCCATTTGGTCAGTGGCTAGCCAGTGGAGAATTGTCAATGCAACTGCCTGGACCCCTCTTTTTATCGGAGTGGTGTTTATTATATCGTCCGTAATGTTGTAATATTTTGAATACATTGTGCACAGATGCCTATGTGAGCTGATATAATTAACTACATACAGTAAGAGCATATATGTGAGTCAGTTGATGTGGCTAATCATTGCAATCTAAGGTAGTTTGCAAATGTTTAAGTCGCTTATATTTAAAGTATGTTGTCAACAATTTATCGCATTACTAAAACATGACTAACCTCATATTATTAAGTAGGATTGACTCGAATTTACGTTGGCGACTGTCCCTGCGTCTGTGGAGTTTGATGGTTCTGTGACTCGTGGTTCGGATGTTATCTTAGCTTTATGATGCATACATACTTAACGATATATCATTTGACTAGCTATATTACTCGTATAGTGATATGCTATGATACCTCGGCTGCAATATATTACTTGGCAAAACGTACCCAGCTTCCTCATGATTGCCTCTCCTGTTTAACTTGCTCCGAACGAGAGCTTATTAGTTATGAGAGATTAATGTTTATCGTACACATCTCGAGTCAGAGTTGTGATGGTAATCGTGGTGTCTGTACTGCGTGTGGTGAAATGAGAAATGGATCATTAATCATTCCTTTATGATATTTTTAGATTGCTCTGGCTATTGATAATTCTACTGTCCCTTTTCTGTTTACTAGATCAATACGTCATTCGGTACAACAACAGGTTCCTTAATAAACAGAGTAAAATCGAATGTTGTGGGCCAAAATGAAATAAAAATCAACGAGACTCTAATCATTATCACAGACAGGCCTGACTTTTTCCACGTCTTTCCAGTTTCACCCTTACCTCACTGTTGCCTCCCTGCTGCTTCACCCTTGCACTCCATAACCTCTTCTCACACCTCCCTCGCCTCCTACCTAACATAATCACCCCCTCACACGCCTCACCCAGCTGACAACGCGACCACACTCTCCTGTCACTCAGTACAATCTTATCAATGTTATGTTCCCCTGAAGTTACTTATCAACGTCAGGATAGAAAGAAAGACAGAAAGAGTGTCTAGGCCGTTTCAAGAAAGCTGTGCAATATATATTTGGATGTTATTATTATCATCTTTATTATTATTATTATTATTATCATTATTATTATTATTATTATTATTATTATTATTATTGTTGTTGTTATTATTATTATTTTTATTTTTATTTTATGGACACCGGTACTGTTTTGTTTTGTGCGCGAAGAAAGAAAGGGAAAGGGAAAGGGAGGCAGGAAGGAAGATGAGGTGAACCATCAGATCATTGTTTGGGGTAAGTTGGAGCGGAGCGGAGATGGACCCCCAATATAATTAATTTCTTACATAAAGCCCAGTATAAAACCTAAAAGATAAAGAAAACCCTCCCAGTGTAAACCTCTCAAGTTGTTACCGTCAGTGTGGAGGCATCGACGGGGGGGAGGGGTTATTCTTACCCTTCTGGCCCCGCAGGGAGTAAGGGGAGGGGAGGGAAGGGGTAAAGTAGGGGTTTCAGTGTCACTAAGGGGGAAGGCCTACATCTCCTCCATAAACTAGATGATAACTACCTCTTGACCCCTAAGGTATCATATCTCTCTCTCTCTCTCTCTCTCTCTCTCTCTCTCTCTCTCTCTCTCTCTCTCTCTCTCTCTCTCTCTCTCTCTCTCTCTCTCTCTCAGTGTGTGTTAATAAGTTATCTGTATGTTTCATTCTCTCTCTCACCACTGTATGTCTTATTCTCATTTTTTTCTCAATAGTACAGTACTGGTAAAGTCATAAGGTACCCCGAACATTGGCCCACACAACACCTTCCCGCGGATTCCACTCTTTGATCCTGTAGGCTAACTGTGATGCCAATTAAGCTTCCAGGAGGTTGTAAGGTACACCCTGAATTTATTCCCATTCCTCCCGCATTTAGAGTGTGTAGTAGAACCGAAATTTCTACTCGCCCCTCGTACATTTTCTTCGCGTTTCGTCCCTCTCCCATGATCTTTTTATATTTGATCTTCCTGGTAAAATTCCTGTATGCTTAATCCTGGTTTAATTAATCATAATATTGTATTTTGTGTTTCCTCTGCCAAATATGATGTTCCCTATCGTTGCAAATGATATGATACAAGTATATTATTATTTATCCTTCATCACAAATTCCTGTTTACACAAAAATCTGCAAAAGCATCATTGTCCCGTGGGACCACCATTTGTATAAACCATTAATCTAAGATGGCGTGTACAACTACATTTTCTCGTATTTGTATGTCAGCAAAACTACATATATGTATTTTTTCTTCAAATGTGCATGATTTATGATACTTGGGGGTACCGGTATTTATTTAAGAGCTGGGAGAGCGCTGGCAACTGCATCATTGAGAAAATTGCTGGTGGCCTTTACAAATTATCCTTCCATGCACAGGTAATGAAAATCAATCTATTTAATGCACAGTAACACTTTAACACAGAAAGCCTAAACTTTGTCTATTCAATAGTGTCTCTTTGTTCGAATTCTCAGAGTTTGATTTCAATATTGATACAGAACATAGGGAGAAAAGTAAGTAGGAGTAAAGTGAACATGATGTGCGCGATAGTATACCTATAATTATTCGTCAAGCTAATTATTCTCCTTCCCACTCTACTCCAATCAGCATGGTGTAGCTCTAAACTTTTATGCCTTTGCCACATTCTGGTACCTCCCGCCCTCGACTCACTTAGCATAACCCCCGGCACTGGGAACTAGACTGAGATAGTTATATATATTTTTCTTTTGAGGGCGAATTAGAGGGTTACTTATTCCTCCAAACTATGCTATAAGACATATCATCCCCGACTAGTATACTGAAGTGGCCTGTTATCTGACACAGTTTGGAGGAGTCAGTGGCATTCCAGGTCGCCCGCCTAAAACAAACTATCCCCTTAAATGTCCTCGTGATGTAGTCAGAAATTTGGAGTTATATGAGTCCTTCAAATATTGTCACGAAACACCACCTATATGGATGGAGCTTGTTTCATGGAATGGTGAGGAGGAATCAGAAGCCTCCAGTTTTCATACACGATCACAGGGTCCTTAAGGAGAGATTCTCTTGTTGGTAAATTGGAAGCTTACTGATTCCTCCAAATTATGATACGAAACAACATATCCCCTATTAGTTACATTAAGGTGATTTGTTTCCTGGCCTAGTTTGGAGGAAGCAGTATCCTTCCAATTTACCAACAAGAGAAACTCCCCTTAACTTGAGAGCCAGGAGTCCAGGCGATGGGTATTAGTAGATTACAGGAGAGTTAGTGTAGTGTAACATGTGCTTTGCTGGATCGCTGACCAGACGTCTTGGAGTTCCGCTTGCAGGGTGACGGGTAGAGAAGGGAATTTGGTTGGTTGAGTGAAAGGGTGGGGTAGGGAGAGTGGGCAGAGAGTTGAGTAGGTGGGTTGGGTAGGTGGGTGAAGTAAGGAATTTGGTTGGTTGAGTGGAAGGGTGGGGTTAACCTAACCTAACCTGCCTCTCTCTCTGTCTGTCTATCTATCTATGTATGGGGATGTGGCTCTCTCTCTCTCTCCCTGTGTGTGGTTTTTTTTCTCTCTCTCAAACCTAACTAAAGAGAGTTGGGGAAGAAGTTGTTTGGGATGGGGTTGAGAAAATGAGTGGAATGTTAGTTGGGTGTGAGTGAAGAGGCGATGTTGGGAAGGTTTGTGGGTAGATGTCTGTGTGTGGTAGAAACAGCATAAATATGTGGGTGAATGAGGGGTTAAAATAAGTAAGTATTGGGTGAGCGGTGATGGAGGTTGGTGGGTGAACTGGTGCACGGGACTGGAGGAGTACTGTATGTAAGGCGGCTGGGTATAAAGGGAACTTCATCTGCACGGGTATAAGTGGGTGAGAGGTGGGAGTGTTGGGATACTGTTTGGGTATGAAGGAAGGGCTAGATGGTTACATAAACAAAGGGGTCACTGAGCACTGGGTTCGGGGATACGTTGCCATACGAAGGCAAACACAGATATACATCCTCACTTTTTATTTCATGTGTACGTTATCTTATTTGACCTTCGCCGCCAATAGAAAAAAATAACAACTTTAGGCCAACGCATCTCGTGACCAGTGAGAACCCCAGCTAGACTGTGTCCGTGATGTGACTGTATTATGGTGTTGGTGAGTGTTTTGGGTGGTGGTCAGTGTTCCCAAGAGTTCATGGGTTAAGAGACCCTAGTGGTGATCAGAAATTTTCGCCAAGGCTGGATCGAAGAACTGAACGCAGAAAAGGTTAAATGGAATATTGTTTTTGAAAATATATCTTACAATGAACAAATAGTACACACCATCATCATCATCATCATCATCATCATCATCATCATCATCATCATCATCATAATAATAAAGGGAAGGACGGGTGTGGTGTAAGAAGGGGTGGGTCAGGGTGAGAATGTTGAGTAATGTTGCCGGCAGCCCGAATGAGTCAGGAACCAGGCCAATTACACGTGTCAGTAGTAGCTAAGTGAAAATTGATTTAGGTGCGTGTACTGTGTTTGTTGGCTTGCTTACCCGGGCGAGGAACTCCGACTCATTGTACAGTCACAATCAGTAGTTCCTTACCAACCATAATTTTGAAGCTTCCAAACCCAAAAGAGATAACAAAAGCAAACTTCGAGACTCAGATGGTTTGTCGTTTCAGGATGAAGGTTCGGAATCTCAGAGAAAATAACAAATATGAACAATTTTATGTCAAACTTGTGTTTCATGATTATATTCATTATTACTGCTCTTGAAGCTTGGAAGCAAAGAGGGACTGTGGTACCGTATGAAAAGTACCAATATAATAACGGTAATGTTAACGAATAAAGGCGAGGAAAATATTGACTCAGTTCGGCGTCGCTTCGTCTGGACTCGATCCTTCCTTTCCTTAAGATATAGGTCAAGGCAGAATTAGTGTGTTTGTATAGAAACTTTCGATAACTTGTCACCCTCTCATCTCGAACCACGTAAAAAAAAAAAAAAAAAAAAAAAAAAAACTTAAGGATGTCGCATCCTGATATAAAGTTAATCTTGAGTCCCTACACCTTCATGTCTCTGCCAAACAGTGGGTTAATAATTATTCAACGGACCTAAAAATAATGACACGTTTCATATTCTACGATAAATAGCAGCCAAGAGACCAAGCAGAATTTATACTGATCTCAGAGTGTGTATAAGCCACCCGATCTTATCTCTGGGAACTTTAAGGATACAAAAGCATCCATCCTTCTGCATATGGCCAGACGTCACCCCCAGGGACACGCTGGCTAACTCCTTCTGAGGGGGTGTGAGGGGGTAGCACTCTCTTGCCTCTAATATGACTTTCTAATTCGTAATATACATGCAGGAGGAGGCGGGTCCCTTTCTACATGTTGGCGGTGTCCTGTGGAGGTCAGAAGCCCAGAGAATGTGAGGGAGGAGGAGGAGGGTGGAGCAACGACGGTGGGAAGAATGTGGTGGAGATGGAAGGTGGAGGAGATGGAGAAGGTATGGAAGAATGGGATGGAGATGGAAAATGATGATGATGAGAATGATCGAGTAAAATGATGAAAGGAATGGAGAGTGAAGGGATAGTGAAATGGATATCGCAGTGAGTTGAGATGGTTAGGGAAAGAAATAGTTTAATAGGGGTTTTAGGGTTGGACGGTGGAAAGGAGCTAGGGGGGAGAGTAGGAGCGTAGAAAGGAGGAGGAGAATAGCCGGTAGAAAGAAAATCGAATGTAGAGAGGAGGAAGAGGAGGAGTAATAAGACTATAAAAAAGAAAAGATTGAGAATTGGTATAGGAGGAAGGGAGAGAATGCGGTTGATGCTGCAATTGAAGTGGGTGAAGAAGGAAAGATGATGAGTCGCAGGAGAGGACAAGATAAGATATTGCCTGGTGATAGTAATACAAGGACGGTGAACGAGGGTGGCAAAGTGCGTGGGGGAGTGGAAGACGCACTGGCAGGGATATTACTAGGCGAAGGGGGAGGTCATTGGACTTGTTGGGGTGAATATAGATGGAGAGATATATAGAGGGACAGGGGAGTAAGTGAGGGATGGTGTGAGGACTTGATGGGAAGGAAGGATATATACATGTAGAACGTCTGGACATTTACCGTACATCCAGTAGGTCTGTTGCTGTTTGATTTCCTTTTCTTTATACATCCTATAGAGGAATGCATTAAAGGTCTTTTACGCCTCCTTGCTCAGAGTCGACTTGTTGTGTCACTTGCAATATAGTAATGTGTTTTGAAGTGAATTAAAAGTCTTCTGGTGCTTAGAGTATTTGCTTATAGTGAATCGGCGTTTTGTCGTAATAAATAGTGTAAGACCCCATAAATTCCAGTTATGAGAAAATAAAGACTAACCAGTTGCTGAAGAGTTAAGCATGACACATAGTCCTACTCATAATTATTGACCATACACGAGATGGATAAGAGAAGGAATATATATAGAGTGAGTCCATGCTCAGGCAAGTTATAGTAATGCGACCGAGACAAGAGACGGAAATGAGAGACAGAAGTAGTATATGAAGAAGAGAGATGCTGGCGACAGAGATGAAAGAGACACTGAGAGGGAGAAAAAGCGTAAGAGAAAAGATGTTGGTACTTGTAGATAACGAATGGACCGAGGCTAAAGAGCGATGTTGATGGATGGAAAGACAAGAGGAGTGGACAGAGAGACAGGGCTGGGGATAAGTATAAGAGGAGCTGAGGTGTGGGTATATATATATTTTAACATGGAAATTAAAAGGCCTAGACACGGGATATAGGGTAAGATCGAGACACAGAATGATATAGAGATTAGTAGTGATAGATTCTCGTATAGATGAGTGAACAATGCAGTATTATATCCGATAAAGTAACACTATCTCACACTGATAATCAAGTATTAAGCAGTCCTAGAGGTAGGATAAAAATACTCAAAGGTACGCATACCTGGTACTAGTAAAAAGTGCTATAATAAAGATGATGATGTGAGGAGGAAGGGCGAGAACGAGAAAGAGAAATATAAAAATACGAGTACATTAGAAACACCACCACCTATTATCATTCACATATAAAATATTTCCCTATCCCAACAAAAACTATTATTAGGAAGGAAGTGAAGACAGAGACAAAAGAAAGGGTCCACTGGAATGCACACACACAGGGTCCTCCTCCAAACGAGTCCACTTAAAGAGAGCAACCTGTTATGGAGAAATTGGAGCCTACTGAGCCCTCTAAACCCAGCCATAAAACGCACCCCTACCTCTCTTGTACTTAGGGATTCTGTTTCCTGGCATAATTTGGAGGAGTCTACAACCTTCCCAATCACCTCCAATATATTATACGATTCCATTAAGTACCATACTAGTAGACCACAGTATGAACTCGGATAATTATAGTTTACAAGTAAGGTGTTTTTAGGATTCTAACCAAAGCTGTGTAAATGGAAGTTGATCATCCACCAGCCGTGTCAGTGGTCGTAAACTTGATGTGGGTAGGCAGGCGGACAGGGAGGTAAGAAAGAAGGGAATAGCAGGACGGACAGGGAGAGGATGGAAAGCGGAAAGGAGAAGAAGAGGGAAAGGAAGGTAGGGCAAGGATGGAGGGAGACAAGGAAGGGATGCGGAGAGGCATGAATGGATGGAGGGATGGAAACTGTAGGGACTAGGGAGAGAAAGAAGTTTGAAAGGATGGGTTGACGAACGAAGGAAGAGGTTTGATAGGAAGAAGAGAATGACTCGGGAGGGATAAAGACTGTGAGAGGGAGAGGAGGAGCTTGTGAAGGATAAAAATGACTACAGTATGTGGAGAAAGAAATTATGTGAGATTGAGAGAGTGTGTGAGGGATGAGAGGAGAGGGTGGTAAATAGAGAGTATAGGTGGGAGTGTCACAATAGAGAATGAGTGATAGATGGGAAGGCAGAGGGAAAGGAAGAGAGCCTAAGGTAGAGAGGAAAGATAAAGGAAGATGGCGTATAAAGAGAAAAGTGTAAACAGAAAGTAAAGGGAAAGATGTGTAAGAAAACCCAGAAGGAAGTGAAGAGGAGACAATACCAGTGAACGTGTTGGCATGAGGACGAGACAACAAGGTCCTCGGCTGCATAAATTCGCCTTCTTTTACCGTGTGTCCGGAGAGGCGCCTGAATGCTTGCTCTTATTGCCGTTCCCTTTGTGGTTTGTAGCCAGAGCGACCCTTGTAAATTATGCATTTTCAATTTTCGTAACAAGGGGAAGAGGCGTTTATCACCCTCAATAAAGCACTTGAGCTACGTGCTTTGAAGAAAAAATAAAATGGATCATTAAAATAATGGTGGCAGTAACTGTTGAAACTATAAAAGCTAAAATATAAAACCAGGAAAGCTAAAAATATAAAGTAAAAGGGTGAGATTCTGTCTGCAATATTGAGGCTACTGGTACTTCCAAACTGTGCCGTTAAACAGACAACCTAAGCTGATGTGTGTCTGTTTCATTACACAACTGTAGGAATCTGTGGCATCCAACCTAAGGAAATCATCAATCTTATCCCCTGAAAGACAGCATCACCAACGACAGCAAGAACAGCAGGAGTAGCTCCCAGCTGTTAACAGAAGCAATAGCCCATTACCACACATCCACTTGGGGAGCAATTAACGCCAGTGTACGCCAACCACCAACAACCACCACCAGAAATAAATACCCACAGTAAGAGTGTAAAAAAATTCCAACAACATTGGTAGACGCGTTCCTCGTTTAGCACAACAAATAGCCGGTACAATTGCAGCAGTTGGTGTCTTAACCTTGTGTATAAACAATTCTTCAACCAACTTGGCTTTATTTGTTTATCTATACTAATGCGGGACTTGTGTCTATCTGTCAGTTCGACTGCCTGACTGCAAAGCTAAGCTCCATCACTCCAAAATAAGTGTAATATATATTTAAATCCCCAGAACTACACTTTAAACATTATATATGCATTACGGAATGCTATTAGTTCAGTTGAAAATTATTTCAAAACTCATAGTTAAGGGTTATGATATAAAAATACATCATGATATCAAGATACATATTAACTATAGCCATGTTTATAGAAGTCTTTTTTTCTGGTTACCATATGTATTCCTGTATATTGGTACTGTATATTCGTCCGTCTATCCGTTTCTCTTTCAGCAACATCCATCTCGTGAACAACAAAGATCAATATAAAACATTACCGTATATCTACTGTTGCCATCTCTGTACCAAGATGCTTAGATATTTATAATATGTCTGCCTGTCTGCCCTCCCATTTATCAACAGTGTATTAACTTAGTATGGCATTCCATCTGTCGTCATGATTTGTTTTCCGATCTGATTGTACAGTCAGGGGAAATTATTCTGGCATCCTCTTCTGGAGACGCATTAAAGAAATGCCTTTAAATGTATAACGATGTGGACTTTATTATAGACCTGAAGTAACGTAAATGCTGCAGGTACCGGTACTTTATAGATGGTCAGATTAAAGATATATTTATTACACTCAAATAAATCAATTGATGAACGAATGCGCCCTGGTATTTATCTCTGACTTCACGAAGTTTTCCCAGACGATGTAGTGTATTATTGTACCTAAATATACAGTTAGTACAGTAGGTACTAAACGTACACTGACCTTATGTCTGGAAACCAAGGGAATCCGGTATTTCCTGCGAACATTTTACCTTCTCATTTTAAAACACAGGAAGATAGTTGTGTCCTATGTTTGGACTGAGTCGCAGGTCTCCAATTGTATGGTTCGATCTCACTCTTATTTACACAGTCGTTTTACACCACAGCGTTGAAAGGAACTGGACTGTACCGTGTGTGACTTGTGGTTTGACTTTGTGGTCACTGTTAACAACTATGCTGTGTAGTGTTAGTAATCACTGACCTGACCTGTGTGACAACTGTAGTGAGTGTACAATAGATACTCTGCTTTCTAAAGACAATCAAATCAATAATGTTTGGTCTCGAAGTAACCAAGGTAGTATTGCATGAAGATAATTACTACAGAATATTTCATGTTAATATAGGCCTTATAAAAAATATCCGTGGACCGTATGCATGAAAAATCAATTTATTAGACGATGACCAAGACAGCACATGAAATCATCGTAGCATAATAATTTGTTTGCATAAGGCCATTCGTATTAAGCTGCATGATGATTGTGAACACTGAAATATCTAGCGGCGGAGGATACCCAGACAAATAAATAGCAGCTGGTGTAGAAAACTCCTCCTCTTTATCTGTTGTGTCCGTCTATTACACCGCCATAAAGTGAAGGTCCCGATAATTCCTACATAGCTACAGTACAGGGGAAGATGGATACTGATTGAAGGATGGTGTGTGTTTCCTGGTTGATGTTTACTTGTCTTTTAATTGACTAGTTGCCTTTGTTGCTTCGTGACTTTTTGTGGGCTTGTCCTCACTAAGTTATGTTGTTGCTGTTGTTATTTGAGCGTTTATAACATTGGCTTGTTATTAAGTTGTTTTGTTGGCGTATAATGTAACTGTACACGACTTCTTTTTTGCTCAAAGACAGGTGTGATATCTTTACTTGGAACAATCAAAAAGCACCAGTGGAAGAAGAGAGAGAAAGAGAGAACAAGACAGGATCTCGCTTTTCGATTTACAACACGGGTGTGAATATCTGCAGCCATAAAACACTCCAACACATCTCTCTCTCTCTCTCTCTCTCTCTCTCTCTCTCTCTCTCTCTCTCTCACACACACACACACACACACACGAGCGCGCGCGCGCCCAGTGCATGTCCCAAAGTGTATTTTTTCCCCTCTTTTTACTTAGCATTTTAAACGCTTCTGTATACTCATCACAAAAAAATTTAACTTTGGTATTAATTACAGTACATAAAATCGCTTATCAGTACTCCACACCCTAACCATCGCTGCTACCTCCCACCCATCTATACCCACCCTCTGTCCTTCACTACTTTTCTTCCACTGCTCCACCCTTTCCTTCTCATCTATAACCTTTCTTTACCGCGTATCCCCATTTCCCTTTTCCCCTCCCACTCCTCCCTCGTCCCCTTACATTCCTGCCTGTGTGCTCCTTGACGCTGTAACCGAGACTGGGTGCTGGGGACCACAATAGGAGTGCCAGTCACCTCTATGGGGCTCCGTGAAGGGTGTGAATCAGCAACAAGGGAGGAGGCTTTGAGGTACACACAACGAGACACGGTGATGAAGGCCTCTGTGTTACAACCCCATGGAATATATTAAAATGTTTAAACTAACAATATAATAGTACAACACATTGGCATAAACTTTTACCCTGAGACGGGCAGCATTATACCATATGAAATGGTTTGAAATAAGGTAATATGAAATAGATTGCAACCCTTGAATTAAAAGCATGTTCTTAAGCTGTTAATGGAATAAACTTGAACTTATTACAGTAACAACATAATGTAATGACTTGAGGTAAAAAAAAAATATTTCACTCTCTGGATGTATTCTTGGCGAAGAAGTGATCATATACGTTGTTTTGTAGTGCAGCCAAAAAGTTTAAGAAATACATTTAATTTTTACGATGAATACTGTATTTATATCAGGTAAAATTATTATTCTCATACCTTGATTTCGTCAAAACATATTATCTAAAATCAGACGTAGGGAAAGTTGAGTAGAAGGGCGGGCAAGGTATCATAAAAGTAGTAGGAAGGAGACCAAGAGAGAGAGCAACACCGAGGCCATCCATTGTATCCCGTGGTGCCATGCAGTTAGCGGGGACTCGCAAACAGCTATATTGCCACGGGAATAACTGGTCCCGCCTCTTGGACCAGATAGCCAGGTGCGTGAGTCTCCACAGCCGCTTTGGAAGTTGGGGGGGGGGGGGGAGGTACAGTTTAGAGAATGAGGAAAGTGGTGAGAAAAGTATATAGGTTGAAGGAGAGGGATAAGGAATTGACATAAGTTGGATTAGAATTAAAGTAGAGGAAGAGACAAGGGAGAGGGAAGAGGAATGAGTGATGGCATGAAGTAGGGATCGTTGTCAGAGGAAGAAAGTGGAAGAGGAAGGACAACGGTGAAGCAGAGAGGAGACAGGTGTGGGCAGGTGAGAAGGCTGTGAGGAAGTTACTATTAAATAACCTTATGAACAATTTGATTTTGATTTTCCAATGAAAAGTGTTAAAAACTGATGTATGTGTACTACATCACAGTCAAGAAGCATTGGCAGTTCAAAGATTTGCTATGTCTATTAAAAGAGAAAAAATATCCATCACTGTATAGATTCACTCAAACGTTGTGCATCTCTTGTTCTTCAGCTTCTGTGATCTAACATTATGAACGTGTAAAACTTAAAGGGGAAGAGAGTACGTGTAACATTTTTGTTTTAAATGTACAAGTAAAGGTATTTGCTAACAAGTTTAAGATAACATGTTTTTTATATGTATGAATTGGTGGGATGACCAGATGTTTTACAGGCAACTGTACATGACGGTGGGGAAGATGATGATAGCTTAGGGCCAGTTGCTGGATGGCAGATAGAGGGAGTGGAAGTTGAGATGAATGGAGTCAGAGGCAGGTGAAAGAGATAGTTAAGATGATAGGGTGAAAGCCATCCAAGGTGAAAGGCTGATTGTATAAGGTAGTTATTGGGGAGGATATAATAACGAATACCATATAGACTAAACTATGTATGCCTGTAGTATGTAAGGATAACGCGAACTCGGTGCGAGTTAGAAGGTAATACCAGATATCGTCGACCAAGGAAAGGGTCGGTGAAAGTATGGAAGAAAATCATTGATGGTCTGTGAGAGATATGGAACATTATGACGAGCATAGCGAATGGAATTGCTGCGGTTCCTTGAACTGAAACCTCTATCTCAGTCTAACTCCTTCACATTTGTTTCACTCTACTCAGGGCTCATTATAAGCACTCTGTATGTTCGTAGGAATATATTTAAGCTGATTATTGAAACTCATTTGAATCTGACTTTTGACGTGAGGAGGCAGAAGAGAATTAAAAGGCTTCTCCTGAAGTGGTGCTTCCATATGGATTATGTATAGTATCCACACAATCAGTGCCCATAAGCTGTATAGGATAAAGTACTAAGTAGTAACAGGCATGGAGCACAAATAAAGGAAAAAAGTGAAATGGAGTGAAATGGAAAAATGCGACCAAAAAGGGGAGATACAGAAGTGAAAATTGTTAGTACTGAAAATGAGGGAGTCTAACAAAAGGAGAAAGAAAGAAAGAAGAGAGACAAAGAGATAGAAGTGAGAACAACAGTAGTTTAAAAGAGACACAAAGACTCAAAAGAGAAAACGGCGTCTTAAGAGAGGCAACAAAAGCCATCCACAAACGTTCACTCAGAAAACACAGGTGAGGATAATTAAGGGAGCCCAGGTGAATGGCTGAGGGAGGTGTAAAGTGTGTCAGGGGAGGGGAGGGAGCAGTAGACCACTTGCTCCCTCGGATTGATACATGCACCCTCCCTTGTTGTGGTGTCCGTGGGAAAGAGGGAGGAAGGGGGAGACAGAGAGGGAGGAAGGGGGAGACTGTGTGTGTGTGTGTGTGTGTGTGTGTGTGTGTGTGTGTGTGTGTGTGTGTGTGTGTGTGTGTGTGTGTGTGTGTGTGTGTGTGTGTGTGTGTGTGTGTGTGTGTGTGTGTGTGTGTGTGTGTGTGTGTGTGTGTGTGTGTGTGAAAGAAAAGAACAGAGGCAATGTGGAAGGAGAGAGAGAAATAAAAAGAGACGGAGGAATGAAGAGTACAAGGAGGAAAAACGTGGTGGAAAAGGATTAGAAGTGGAAATATAAAAAGTAGGTAATGTGGAGGGAAAAAGGATGGGGGAACCTTGCTAGAATGGAAAGAATGACGGGAAAAAGGATAAAAGAGGAATGAAAGAGGAAGAAATAAATAAATGAATAAGAGGACTGATCAAGGAGTGGGCGGGCTGGGTAAAATAGATAAAGGAAGGAGGAAATGAGGAATGGATGAATGAATGAGAGGACTGAGCAAGGAGTGGGTGGGCTGAGTAAAATGGATAAAGGATAAAGGAAGGGGGAAATGATGAATGGATGAATGAATGAGAGGACTGAGCAAGGAGTGGGCGGACTGGGTAATATGGGAGTGTATATTACTGTTTACTCCTGTATGTGATGCGAGTGGAGCGTGCGTGTAGGGTTGGTACTGGTAATGTAATGTAGGGTGGAGTGGCTTCTGGAGTAGGAGATAGGACTACCATAGTGTGGGTTTAGACTACTGTGGTGGCAGGGTGTTGGCCGCTTAGGGAAGGGCTACCGTGGTGGTCGTAAGTTATATAGTGGAAGGAAAGGTTAACAGTGTAATGTGGGGAAGGATATCGTTTATTATTGGTATACTATTATTATCGTACAAGTACTCGTGTTCCAATTGGAGCTATTACTATTACAATTTTATCGGTTTTTGGGCCAACAATCCGCTTGATCCTCTGAGTTATCCCTCTGTGTAACTCAGCCTATGAAAATGAGCATATGGTATCCGTGACTATAAAGCTTGACAGTCCATTGTGTGAATAGTCGAGGTGATGAATGATAGCTCGTGTGGTATGCCAAGTCTCGGAAAATTTCAGTACCACTATTACAGATATTGCCATGAAGGCGACGACCTTGCATATTGTGGTACATGTCACCAGATTCCTCGTGAGATGTTTCATATGGGGACAGATTTGCAGTTGGCTAGATTTATTAGTTTGGAAGAAATCTTTCTCTCACACACACACACACACATACACACACACACACAAAAACACACACACACACACACACACACACACACACACAGGGGTGGGGGGGGGGGGTGTTAGGAAGGATCAGTATAAAGTAGGTGTTTGTGTCAGAGAATCATTGCAAGTGTTGAGTTTAGTTGGTATCATATGACTGTCTGAGGGTCGGTGGGTACATGGGTTCGTTCAGTCACACATTTCCAGTCACACGATCCCCACGTTCTCAGATCATATCTCGCCTTCATTAACCACAACACACCTTGACAACCTACATCCCAAATTCTCAAACCACAGCCACACCCTTGCAGACCTCAACACACCTTCGCAACCACACCGAACATACCCAAAGCACACCACCACCACCACCACACTTTGCCAACCACACCTCACCTTACTAACCACATCAAACCTTGGTAACCTCGACAGACATTCCCAGAGCACACCTTACCTTCCTGTACCCACGACATAGCTTTAGAACATCAGACCCTTGATACCTTCCTCAATATAACTCCCGTCACCAACCCAACCTTGCTGCACACACAAACATAGACACACTAGTATCCTGTACACACACACACACACACACACACACACACACACACACACATATTCCCTCCCTCTCTCTTCTGGACACTCCCTGGCTCTATCCCCTCTTTATACACCTTCCCAAGTATACAGTACCAAGAATACATATGCATGAGGACTCTTGCCATACGCTGGCCACTCTCACACTCCAGCTTTCTCTCACAGCCGCTTCTCCTCATAATTCACGCGACTTAGCATGGGAGTGGGTTGGAGTGTGAATGTGTGTGATTGTCCGCGCGTGTGCTTGCGTGCGTGGAGAATTGATTTTGATGATAGAAGTTGTGTGTTTGTCCGTCTCCTAAATCATCTTTTGTGTCCCCCTTCGCTTCCTCTCCTCTTAAATCTTTGGCCCCGGGATGCCAGAAGGGACGTGAAGAAGCCAGTTTGCATTTTTTATTCGTCCTCCCTGACTGCATCTTTCCACTTGCTTCTTATTTTTTCTATCTTGCGCTCTGCTTCTATAGGATAAATTTTTACTCTCAGGCTTAGACGATCGTGTATTATTACATGTGTTTTACAGCGTTGAAGTTCTGAAGTATAAAGTATGATGCTTGTAAAGAATCTCCCTTAAGGGACCTTGTGATGTATTCAGAAATTAGAGGTTAGTGAGTCTTTCAAATATTGCCACGAAGCACCACCTATATGAAAGGAGTTTGTTTTGTGACATGGTCAGGAGAAATCAGAAGCCTCCAATTTTCATACACGATCACAGGGTCCTTTAGGTCTAGGAGATCTCTTGTTTGGGCCGAATTAGAGGTCTTCTGATTCCTGTCAACTGTGCCAGGAAATGAGCCACCGCTGTATACAAGTAAGGGGATCTGTTTTTATGCCATGTTCAGAGGGCCAGGTAAACTCCTAAACACCCACAGTTAACGACCCCTGAAGGGATTACCCGATATTCTGTCGCTGAATTGGAGAGTTACGAATTCCTCCAAACTGTGCCACAACACCAGGTAGCATTATGAAGTAGTCTTCTTCTACATGTATAATCTACCATGGATTGGAGAAATTCGTAGCCCTCCAATTCGCCCCACACAATATGACGGTCAAACATTTTGCTTCCTCTGCCACCTCCACTCCAGCCCACCCCTTGTAGAGCTCCAGGGGACGTGGTAATGACGACCAAGGAGAAGGGACAGTAAGCAGCGCAAACCATCGCTATTGGCCATTATAGATTTAAGGGGATAGTAGACTTTTGGTACATCGGAACACCTTGATTCCTCCAAAGTAGCCAGGAAACAGGACCAGAATAACAAAAATATAGGTGGTCTGTTGCCTGGAATGGTTTGAAGGAATCAGTTTCTCCAGATTTACTAACAGTGTGCAACCCCCTTAATGATATAATGTTAGGTTAGTTAAGGTTAGGTTAGGTTAAGAGTGCAAATAGGAAGTGATGGAAAAGAATGGCATGAGAATATGTAGGGAATAGTGACCAATTCAAAGGCACTAAGTTTTTTTTTTTAAGTATAAGAGGGGTTGGTTACAAGAGGTTTAAATTGTTAGGTTAGGTTAGGTTAAGAGTGAAAATGGGAAGGGATGGAAAAGAATGGCATGAGAAGATGTAGGGAAAAGTGACTAATTCTAAGGCACTAATTTTTTTTTTTTTTTTTTTTTTTTTTTAGTATTAGAGGGGTTGGTTAGAAGAGGTTTAATGATATAATGTTGTAGGGAAGAGGGCCAAAATTCGCAGAGGTTGCCTTAGTAAACAAATAACTATACAGTATCTTATTGAAATCCCTTCCCTAGAGTTGTTTATCTACATAACATAACATTCATTGTTCAAGTACCGTTGTTCTCACTTTGTTAGCTTCTTGTTGGTTCTATGTATTTTTACCGAGTTTATTTTTATTTCCTGTCCTCTCTATTGAATGAAAAGATGTCCTGAGGGAAAGGGAGATGGAAACTTAATGCATGGGTAAGATGGTTTCTCTCTTTACATGTATTATTCCTGAATATTTTATACAGTACCTCTGATCTTTTCCCTCTATTCCAATACTATGGTGTATTCGTAGTCTTGTTTTTACTTTCATCATCAGTATCATTATTGTATTATATTTTTGTGTGTCCGACTCTTAATAAATGATGGTAGGTAGTGGAGGGAGAAGCGTAAAATAATTAGAGGTAATAGTACACTGAAATTCCGGGCCCTCATTACGTCCAATCATGCGTGTTATGTATGCAAATGTTCCCCATGGCGCCTCCCCTACGAAAAACTCGAGTAGGCGGACACTCTTAAGGAAGCCGCCAAAATAATAGGACGGGATAAATTCTTTTGTAATTCTGCGACACAGAAAATAATAATATCCCTCCTCGAAGTTATATTCCGATGCTATCGTTTTATTATTTATTTGTGTTGATCTCTCTGGATGTGTTTAGCGATTTGTAAATGTTTATATTGTGGTAATTTAGGAACTTTTTCGATAATGATCTGAATCTCTGATACACAGCTGATGCAGACGAGTGCCAGGAAGAAATATACAAGGGTTAGGAGGGGAGAATGAGGAAGGAGGAGGAAAAGAACAGATTGGGGAGGAGGAGGAGGGGGGGAGTTTTACTGGGGTAGCAAGTCGGGTGGGGAACAAGAATGAAAGTTGAGGAAGGGACGTGGATGGGGGGTGGAAGTTAAAGAGTAGTATGATATTAAAGAGGAGACACGGTGAATGGGGATATGCTGGAGGGGTTTAGGGTGAAAATGTCTAAGTAGGGGATTATTTTTATGGTCTGAGTCTGGACAAATGTTTCCAGGAAGTACTGGGGCCAAGGGCATCACACTTTGACCACCATTATCAAAGAGAAACATAAAAGGATACCTGTTATAGCGCTAACGATAGTATTTTATGAGGGTGTTTCTGCGATTTTGGAATGAATTATGACTGGGTAATATTTGTATAAATATTTGTATAAAAATGATGCAACTCTATGTATTCTTGCATTTACTCCTTCGACTTTTTCTATATTTTATTGTCTGTGACCATATCTCAAGAATCCTCGCTGGAAGTTCCATTTAATTAAATCTGACACTTTTTCCATCAACTCAAGGCTCTGTTCTAAATCCAAATATCTTCCTATTAGGTATAAACTGATTCATGCAAACATAAGTACATTATATATGAACTTATTCACCCAAGCATAAAGTAAGATGAACGCCGCTGTAATATGCCATCAACCAAATCTGAACATAGTGAGGAGAGAGTGGGTGGGAAAGAGTTAAAAGATAATGGATTCTAAAACAGATTATGGTAGGCTTACAAGGGATTGGAATACATTAAGATGAGATAAAAGTTTAAAATGGTATAAAGTAAAAGGGAATTGCATATGGATGGACTGCAGGTGGCTAGGACTAGGTAGTTGTTCACGCGTATTAGCATTAGTGGGTGTGGGTGGGGTGGGTGTAAGGTGGTAGCTATTGGGTTGAGTATATGAGGCGTGAGGTGAGTGAGTGTAGGGGACAATGAGGTGTTATATAGTTGAGGTTGGGGTAGGTTAATTAAGTGGCTTATTTCTTGTGAATGAAGTGGATTAAAAAAAGCAAAATTAAAAAAAAATGTATATGGGTGTATTGGGTGTTGACGAAGCCAGTGGGTGTGGGTGGGATTAAGGTGGAGTGACAGCTTTGGGTGTGGAGGGTATACAGTAGGTAAGGTGACGGGGAGTGGGCGAGGCAGGTAAGTACAGGGTGGAATGGAGGTGGAGTTTGTAATTTTGTGTGTGTGTGTGTGTTTTTTTTTTTTTTTTTTTTTTTTTTTTTTTTTTTTTTCTCTATGATATCTCGATTGATACAAGAGACAGGTACAAACACAAACACTTTTATGCGTCCGTAATACGCTATGATGGTCCTGGCTAAGATCTGAACCAGTTACAGAAATATTTATGACTTGAAAGTTAGAGACTACATTAAATAATAACTGGCGAAGGTGGGGAGAATAATACAATCGTATACTCATAGGGCGTGTAGCCTCAATATGTTGGGTCATATAGAGGATATATCGTGTTGTTATATTTGTTGTAACCATTTTCGGATAAGTTTTACGTTAAAGGTTGTCGTGGGCGGATTTTAGGATTGTCGTGGGCGGGTTTAGGGATAGCTAGGGGTAAGATTAAGGACACTGTGATCGTGTATGGGAATTGCATGCTTCTGATTCTTCCTGTCTATGCCACGAAACACGCTCCTTCAATATAGATGATGCTTCGTGGTAATATTTGAAGGAGTCCTATACCACCAATTTTCTGACTATATCACAGGGTCCCTTAAGTACTGGCACGGGCTAGTTTAGTGACTTTAGAGACTGTTGAGGGTGGGTGGGTTGAGGAGTTGTCTTGGGCATATTTAGGAGTTTACCTGGGCTGATATGAGGGTATGGGCGTGTCCAGGGGCAGGGGTGAAGGGCGGGGCATGACCTGACCAACCGACGCCTGGACATTCTTGAGAGGGGCGTTGCTGTCTTGTCCCCCCTCTTCCCCTCCCCCCCTCTTCCCCTCCCCCCCCTCTTCCCCCCCTCTTCCCCTCCCCCCTCTTCCCCCCTCTTCCCCCCCTCTTCCCCCCCTCTTCCCCCCCCCTCTTCCCCCCCTCTCTTCCCCCCTCTCTTCCCCCCCTCTCTTCCCTCCCTCTTCCCCTCCCCCCTCTTCCCCTCCCCCTCCCCCCTCTTCCCCTCCCCCTCCCCCCTCTTCCCCTCCCCCTCCCCCTCCCCCCTCTTCCCCTCCCCCTCCCCCCTTCTTCCCCCTCCCCCCCTCTTCCCCCTCTCTCTCATACAAACACACACATACACGTACAACTTCCTATATCCCCTGCTTTTCCCTTCCGTCTATCTCCCACTCTCTTCCCATTCTTCCCATTTCCCTCTTTCCCTACACATCGAGCCTCTCACTTCCTTAAACTCTGTCCTACCTAACCTAACCTATTATATCAGTGGTTCTCTTCCGGACACGACTGGGAGAAGGTGGTGGTGGTGGTGGTTGTGGTGGAGGAGATGAGCATGGAGATAGGTGTTAAGTGAAGGGTTTAATGAGGAAAGCTGAGAAACCTACGTGATACTTATAAGGATGAGGAGGACAAGCAAAGAGTCGAGAAGGAATAAATTACGAGATTCAGGAGGAAAATTGAGTGAACGTGATAATGATGGGACATTTAAAGCTGTATCATGATGAATTCTAATAAAAATAATCACGATAGGAAAGAGCATGAGACAGAAAGTAAGTAAGAAGGCAGGATGTCCAGGAATATATTGAGAAAGAATAACACAACTCAAATGAAAAAATGAGACAACTATTGAGGAAAGATTTTATCACAAATTATATATTCCTCTTTCCATGCCTGTACGTTATCACCCTTGTCTCACCCTTGCCTGCCTCACCCTTGCCTGCCTCACCCTTGCCTGCCTCACCCTTGCCTGCCTCACCCTTGCATGCCTCACCCTTGCTTACCTCACCCCTAATTTCCTCACCCTTGCTTGCCTCACCCTTACTGGATTCACCCCTACTTGCCTCACCCTTGCTTTCCTCACCCTTGCTTACCTCACCCTTGCTTACCTCACCCTTGCTTGCCTCACCCTTGCTTACCTCACCCTTGCTTGCCTCACCCTTGCTTACCTCACACTACCTGCCTGCGTCAATCCTGTCTGCCTCACCTCTACCCCTTAGCCTCATCTTGGACATTATATCGCCCCGCCCCTCATTCCAGAGCTGAGGTGGGCCAGGCAGGGCAGGGCAGGGCAGGGCAGGGCGGGGACTAACTGGGCTGGGTAGGGTAGGGCAGAGCAAGGCAGGGCAGGGCAGTGTTTAAGTATTGGGCAGAAGAACGGTATACCCATGGGCGAGGGCTGGGCTGGGGTGTGTACTGACAGAATGAGAGTTGGGGTAAAGGGTGAGGACTGGCAGCTGTGGAGGCTAAGACGAGTGAGTGATGAGGGAGACGAGACTTAGGAGAGGGGTAAGGGTTGGGGTAAGGGATGAGGAAAGGCAGCTGTGGAGGCTAAGAAGAGTTAATGATGAGGGAGACGAGACTTAGGAGAGGGGTAAGGGTTGGAATAAAGGGTAAAGAAAGGCAGGGGGAGTGATGGTTAAGAAGAATGAATGATGAGGGAGACGAGACTTAGCAGGGGTAAGGGTTGGGGTATAGGGTGAAGAAAGGCAGGGGCAGTGGAGGCTATAAAGAGTGAATGATGAGGGAGACGGGACTTAGCAGGGGTGAATATTGCGGTAGGGGTGAGGACTGGTGGAGACGAGAGCCGGCAGGGGTGACGAGGACAGAGCTGACACTGATGAGGACAAGGCAAAGATAAATCTGGTAAGAGTGGAGGAGGCAAGGCTGGTAAGGTAAGTTAGCTACGGAATACTAGCAGGGTTGAAGGCAGGGTAAGGGTAGAAATAGCAGAGGTTAAGGCAGGGTAAGGGTAGAAATAGCAGATGTTAAGGCAGGGTAAGGGAAGAAATTGCAGGGGTTAAGGCAGTGCGAGGGTAGAGGTATGGCAGGGTTTAAGGCAAGGCAAGGGAAGAAATAGCAGGGGTTAAGGCAGGGCAAGGGAAGAAATAGCACGGGTTTAAGGCAGGGCGAGGGAAGAAATAGCAGGGGTTAAGGCAGGGCGAGGATAGAGGTAAGGCAGGGTTTAAGGCAGGGCAAGGGAAGAAATAGCAGGGGTTAAGGCAGGGAGAGGGTAGAGGTAAGGCAGGGTTTAAGGCAGGGCGAGGGAAGAAATAGCAGGGGTTAAGGCAGGGTAAGGGAAGAAATAGCAGGGGTTAAGGCAGGGCGAGGATAGAGGTAAGACAGGGGAGAAGACAGGGCGAGGGAAGAAATAGCAGGGGTTAAGGCAGGGCGAGGGTAGAGGTAAGGCAAGGTTTAAGGCAGGGCGAGGGTAGAGGTAAGGCAAGGTTTAAGGCAGGGCAGGCGGCGGAGTGGACTCAACAACAACAACAACAACACAACGTCCCTCCATTGTATGTATTATGACCTTGTTTGTTATTTTCCACGCATTGCCTTCACATAAAAGCTGACACCGTGTAAAGATATCTCCTCTTATCTTTGCCCTCCTCATCTTTTCCCACTTCTTCTCTTGTTTTTTCATTCACTCGCGTTCTTTCCTGCCTCACAATCTTCGTCCCAATCTTTCCTTTTCATTTTCATTCTTTCTTATTTTCTTCTTTTAAATCTTTCTCACTTAAATCTTCTTTCCTTTTTCCTGTTCATCTTCTTTCCTCTCTCATCTCCCATTTTTCTCCCTTATGTCTTAAATAAATTCAACATTAAACTGTCCCTTACATCACAAAGTTGCACACATTTGTCCCCTCCTCCTGTTTGTGTGTCTGTCTCTCTGTCTCTCCATTCATCACTTTTCCCAGGTGAGTAGAAGGGTTGTTGCTAAGCTTGACATATGTAAATTTGTTCCATGTTGAGGTTCGTTTTATTCATACCGTTTGACCCTTCGTACCTCCCCTGCTTCTCCCTTTTGTAGTTCCCTTTCAGAATATACCGGTAAAATCACGCAGTCGATTTTTGTGTTTTTAATCATAATTGGGATGCAAAATTGAATAACCCGGAAATTTTATTACAGATTCATCCACACTATACTACTTCAGGAAACAATAATTTTGATTTCTATCATAGTTTGGAGGAATTAGTAGTCCTTCAATTTGTCCATTTTCGCCGATATCAGATAAATCCTTAAGGTATAAATGTGTTCTGTTATATTCTACTGTTAACAATTCAGTCTTGCAGGATCTGATAATGTTTTCTCCTTGACAGGTATGTACCCTTGTGTGTCACCTGAGCCGTGTCCCAACTGGCACCCTCCACCTCATGTGAGTACCCCTGCAGCTGTTCTGGTCTCTCCACCCTCTTCATAATTATCTCACACAGCTCATAACTGGTCTGTGAGCGCTGAAGGTATCTTGTACTCAGTTATTATCAGGTATCAAAGCTGATGGATAGTGCGCCTCTTACCACACGCAGTGAGTGGTTCCGTGTGTCCGTCCTCTACCATTTTATGAAGTTAAGAAGGCTGGAGTCCATCCTTTAGGGAACTGAGTTATTTCTTGGTAGCATTTTCTCCCTGATATCATCAGAGCCTAAGATCAAAATTGTTTTAAATTAGGATTCTCGGATAGTTTAGGGAGAAGGGGAAGAGAGATTGTCTACCTGAAAACTGTAGAAAGCGTGGAATTAGTATGGGTGTGGTTTTATATATATATATATATATATATATATATATATATATATATATATATATATATATATATATATGTATATATATATATATATATATATATATATATATATATATATATATATATATATATATATATCGTATGTCAAATATATCTTTGTTCAGTTTTGTCCAATTATTTAATAGATTTATTCCTGAACTTGCATTCACCTTCCCTTACCTGCTCTTTATCGTCTCTCACTCTCTCTCTGTTTCTCTCACACACACTCATCTCTTAGTATTAAACAACTAAAGCCAGCCAGGTGTTTATAGGTATAGCTTGGTAGGAGTCGGAATAGAGGCGAGTTCCGGAGAGTACCATATAGGAGGCTGGGACTCGAACCGGGGTCGTGGGTTAATGCTTCTTAACCTTCAACCACCGTGTGCCTCATTACGGGGGGGGGGGGGTAGTGTAGTGCCGGAGGGGAAGAGGAGGTGGTGGAATGCAGGTGTGTGTGTGTGTGAGTAGCAGGAAGGAGAAAGTGGAAAAGAAAGGGTGGCAGGGAGGTGGATGAGGAAGAGGAAGAGATGGAGTGCAGGAGGGAGATAGTGTAAAAGTAGCAGGGAAAAAGTGAAACAGGAAGAGGTGCAGCAGGAAAAGGAAGGAAGGAAGGAAGGAGTGGTTTGCAGGGGGAGTGTTTTAAAGCTGCATGGAGTCGGAAGAGGTTGAACAGTATGGAAACATAATAAAGAATACATAGGGAAAGAATAGGTTTTGTTTATGACTAACAAAAGATAAGAGTCCATAAACTTAAAGGGTGAACGGAGAGAAAGAAGTGTGGGAAGAGAAGTAATAAAAGAGAAGTGGGGTGTTATTCGAGGTGGAGGCGGAGGAGAAAGAATGAACAAAAATGACTGGAGAAGGGAAGGGGTCGCCGAGGTTGAGAGAGATAAGGTGTGGCTAGAGGAGTACAGGTAGAGACGAGGATGAGTGGATGGGAGGGGAAAGGTAAGGAGGGGGGAAGAAAAAAAGTGGAGAAATAGTAAAAGTAGTCAAGAAAGAGGAGGATTAGAAGTGTAGAAGAGGAAGAGTAGAGATTAAGGCATGGAGCAAGATGAGTAAAGTTAGGGAAGACGAGAGGGAGGTCAAGGAAAGAGACAAGCCAGAGGAGAGTAGGGAAGAGGAGAGGAGGAGGAGGAGGAGTAGGAGTAGGAGTATAAACAGGCAAGGGGGAGTAGGAGGGGAGAGTGGGAAGAGTGGGAGGAAGGAGAAAAAATAAGTAGAAGGAAGAGGAGTAGAGGTGGAAGGTGAAGCAGACAGGAAGAAGGCCTAACTTTACAAGGAGGACGTGTTGTGAGTGTGAAGGATGAGATGCGCAAGAAAGGAATGGAAAATGCTGAGACATAATATATATATAACGAAGGGATGAGACATACAGTAAATCGATGAATGATGCCAGATAACAATATGCAGCATGAAAGGTCGAATTGCCATAATAAAGATCACACGGAGAGATAGTGGGCATAACAGATGATGACAAGTGTGAGTGTAAGGGGGAGGAAAATTATTGCATGTGAGATGTATTCAGATTTATTCAACTTATTTGCGTTTGTCTATGAGGCTAAAATGGAATTCATTTTTCTAATCTAATCTCGGAGCCTGGAGTCGTGGTGTCAGTTGGCATGATTTATAGTCAACTTGTTATATGGTGGGTCCTGGGTTGTGGAGGCAGCTGAGGGGGACTTTCTCTTCCTTCTCCTCTAACCTTCTCCTCTACCTTCTCTCCTTTTCCTCTACCTTCTCTCCTTTTCCTCTACCTTCTCTCCTTTTCCTCTACCTTCTCTCCTTCTCTACCTTCTCTCCTTCTCCTCTACCTTCTCTCCTTCTCTACCTCCTCTCCTTCTCTACCTTCTCTCCTTCTCCTCTACCTTCTCTCCTTCTCTTCTACCTTCTCTCCTTCTCCTCGACCTTCTCTCCTTTTCCTCTACCTTCTCTCCTTTTCCTCTACCTTCTCTCCTTCTCCTCTACCTTCTCTCCTTCTCCTCTACCTTCTCTCCTTCTCCTCTACCTTCTCTCCTCCTCTACCTTCTCTCCTTCTCCTCGACCTTCTCTCCTTCTCCTCTACCTTCTCTCCTTCTCCTCTACCTTCTTTCCTTCTCCTCTACCTTCTCTCCTTCTCCTCTACCTTCTCTCCTTCTCCTCTACCTTCTCTCCTCCATTTTTTTCTAATCCCGTTTACTACCTTTTTCTCCTTTCCATCACCTTTTCTTGGCATCTATTTTCCTCCGCTCAATTAAATTCGTGTCTCCTTTCTTCCATTTTAGTCCCTTTTCTATTATTCCTTTTCCCATCTTCTCGCGTCCATTGTTACCTCTTTCCATACTTCCCTTAAATATCTCACTCCCCCTCTAAATAGCCTTTATTTATCTTAGCTTCTCCCTCCCTTTCTTTACCCCTTATTCTTCCTTCTCTCCTTCGCCCTCCCCTGTACAATTGCTTTCCTTACACCTCCCTGTTCCTTACTTTCTCCCCTTCATATTTTCTCACTTTCTTCTCTTTTCTTTGTTGTTCCTTTGAGACTTGTTTATCCCTATTCGTTATATTTATCCTTTCCCTGCGGCATATGACCCAAACTGATCCTAAACGTAAGTGCTTTAGGCCTATTCAATCAATCCTCTTCCCTTGTTTTTCTCTCCCATCCCTTCCTTCTCCTTTCTCCCCTTTTGCTTATTTTACCCTTCTTCCTCCTTCCTTTCATCTCCTTCTCTTGCTTTTCTCCTCCTCGTTTTTTCTCCTACTGTCTTTTCCTCCTTAGTATTCCTTCTTGTCTTCTCTCCTCCTACCATTTCCTCCCTTGCATTCCTCCTCCTCCTCCTCCTCCTCCTCCTCCTCCTCCTCCTCCTCCTCCTCCTCCTCCTCCTCCTCCTCATTCTGCCTTTCTCAGCAACAGTCCAGCATTTTCTTTCCAACCTTTCTCTGCTTCCTCCCTCCCTCCCTCCCTGTGTGGCTGCAGGGGGTCGCGGATGGTGGGATGTGGTGGGGGTGGCAAGACATAAGGTGTGGAGATGGATTAGGTGGAAGTTCCAGCACACTGCCACCACCAACCCCTCACCATCCACATCCCACCTACCACCTACCACCATTTGCAAGTAGTACTGTCCACTCTCACCTTCCCACACACTCTCACCTTCCCACACACTCTCGCCTTCCCACCCACTCTCACCATCCCACCCACTCTCACCTTCCCACACACTCTCACCATCCCACACACTCTCACCATCCCACACACTCTCACCATCCCACACACTCTCACCATCCCACACACTTTCACCATCCCACACACTCTCACCATCCCACACACTCTCACCATCCCACACTCACACCATCCCACACACTCTCACCATCCCACACACTCTCACCATCCCACACACTCTCACCATCCCACACACTCTCACCATCCCACACACTCTCACCATCCCACACACTCTCACCATCCCACACACTCTCACCTTCCCCCACACACACTCACATTCCCACCCCCTCTCAAATTCAAATTCTCACCTCCCCACCCAGTGCCACCTTCACCTCTCCTCCCTTCCTCACGCACTGCAGTGTTCGCTGAGAATAGTGGTGATGGGATATTGAAAAGAGGAAGGACAGGGTGTGAAATCATGCTGTTTGCAGTAGTGAGTGGCCGAGGTAGGTATGTGATCAAAGGGTGTTTGATAAAATTTCATATATTATTATGAAATGTTAGGTGTTATGTCTGTGAATGTGGATGAAATTAAGTGACATTGACAATTATTTCCTAT